>OOFE01011105.1:0-14201 GCA_900323365.1 Monocentris japonica
CAACTCTGTGAATGTCCTTGAGTGGCCCAGCCAAAGCCCTGACTTGAACCCAATTGAACATCTCTGGAGAGACCTGAAAATGGCTGTCCACCGACGGTCCCCATCCAACCTGACAGAGCTTGAGAGGATCTGCAGAGAAGAATGGCAGAAAATCCCCAAATCCAGGTGTGCAAAGCTTGTTGCGTCATACCCAAGAAGACTCGAGGCTGTAATCGCTGCTAAAGGTGCTTCAACTAAGTACTGAGTAAAGAGTCTGAATACTTATGTCAATGTGATATTTCAGTTTTTCCTTTTTAATAAATTTGCAAAAATTACTCAAATTCTGTTTTCTCTTTGTCATTATGGGGTATTGAGTGTAGATTGATGAGGGAAAAAAATGAATTTAAACGATTTTAGCATAAGGCTGCAACATAACAAAATGTGAAAAAAGTGTATAATAGGGCACACAATACAAGAGAAAGGCCCTTTAAATTAAGTACTTGCAAGAGGTGTGTTGCAGCTCATCTACAGGAGACCATGCAGCTTGAGACCTGGTCCATTATAATAATAACTTTAATTTAAGAGTGCCTTTCATAGTACCCAAGGCACCTAAGAAAGAGAAGGACAAAAACTAGGCTGAAAAAGAACAATTCGGCTAAACGGCTGGGCAAACAATAAAGTAGTTTGATGGACCCGGCATTGCAGATCTCCACAGGGTGGGAGTACCAGAGGGTGGGGGCAGTCACACCGAAGGCTAAGCCCCCAAGTGTCCGCAACCTGGTGTGGGGGGTGATGAGCAGATATTTAGGCTTACATGCTGCACATAGGCACTGAAATTCAATGGTCACAAAACCATTGTTCCAATAACAATCAGTTGTTGTTATTCATATAGACTGATTGCATTACCAATGTCCCACCCAGTACAGGGGCCTGAGACTGAAGAGAAATTGAGTAATTTTCTTGAGGTCACTAGAGTCTGCAATCCTAACCAAAATATACAAGTAAACATGTCACCCCCAGAGTGATGCAGGCACCCTTGGCCCAGTAACAAGATGCATCATCTCTCCGAGTTTCATCAAAATTAGACCAGTGCTTTCTGAGATATCACATTTGAGTCAAAAAATCTGACCTTTAATTAGAGCGCCCTCATTAGGCCAATCAGTGTAATTTAGGATGGATGGATTTGAAAATCAGACTCAACATTAATGTGCAATAAAATGAATAGCACGTCCAAGCTGAGCACTGGCATTTGCAGAGGAACTGTAGATAAAACCAATGAGAAGTTTGTTGAGACACTTGGTTTAAAAGTCAGTATAAATTCTCTATCATACACCACATGCTTGTGGTTGGTAGGTAGGTAGGTAGGTACTTTAGTAATCCCCGAGGGGAAATTTCTTAGTCACAGCAGCAAAGTAACATAGAACAATAACAACATGGAATAACATAACCAAGATAAGTAATAAAAGTCAAAGAATCAAAAATATATAAGATATGCTCTACAAAAAATCTACAAATGCTTAATGCAAAAGAAAAAATAATTGTCATAATAAAAATAAATAAACACACAAACAACAAAAGACACGGGAGCTGCTGCAACAGGCTGCCACTCACACGGCACCCGAAAGTATGTGTTATGCACACATATTTTTTGTGAAGAGTATGGAAAAATATGGCCTATTATTATTAAAAATGTTCCACGTGCTGATGCATTCTGGAAAGACATTCACACATGCATTAGGTGAGGAGCAGCCATTTTGCCTAAATAAAGCCATCTTGTCTCAATGAACAAAAATGAATTCAGTTTATTGGTAATGCAACGGTTTGAACAACATGAAAATGATGTTCACCATATGCCAACCCATTTAAATAACCAGATATGACCCCGTGGCACATTTATGGGAGATTGTAAAGCAGCATTTTGCTGTTGTCCTGTGAAAACTGTGTTACTCAAATTTTGGTGATCTTCATGTTTTCACTTCATGTGAAGGATTGCATGGTCCTCTGTGGGTTGAGAAACTTCTCCAACCTCTTATGAAACCCTTTTAAAACCTGTTGGATAATGTCAAAAATGTGTTGTCATCTAGCTAAAATCAAAATTGTTTTCTTAGTTCCTGAAAAGTTGATATTTTGGAGATTTTCACCCATCAGTGACGATTTGTTGAGTTGATCCGTGTTTTCCACTGCATTCATAAATATGGTTGGCTTGGAAGCTATTATATTTTTTCTTTAGTTTGACTCAACTCAGTGAATCCCCCGAATGTTTACATGTCAAATTGAGGCAGTGTTTACTCTCAGTGTCTTAGTGACTCTTAAAAAGTAAGTACGTGCCTGTGGCTACCACTTACATGAAGGCTAAAGGCTCAATAAAACCATACATGTTTTTGAACCTCATAAAATGCTAATATGCCTGGGGAAGGTAAACAAGCCTAATGTGTTTTAATCTAAGGTGCGTTCTGGAGCACTACAAAAAGTCACTTGTCATTTGTAGAAGCTGCAGGCGCTGTGGAATATTGAGATGAGCTTAACAGCCTTTGTCTGTATGTGGACACTGTCGCTGATAGTTGAAAGCGTGGCAAGAAACAGCGCCATAGGGCACAATCTACCTCATATGCCATGCCATGGCTCCAAACCAACGTAGCCATGACAGATATCTGACCTGAATGAGAAAGAAATCGTTCTGCTGCCTGCGGCTTTGTCAAAAGGTAGCAATGATTGCCCTGCAACAGACACTATCAGTCCTGATGCATTGTGTAGATCAATAGAGTGTAACAACATTAAATATAACACTTGCGCCGTGACTGAGGGAGCAAGATAGTTGAGCAAGAGATGGTTCCATAAAAGTGTTGCAGTTCATCTCTGAAGAGACAGTAACCAGTCAATATATTTGGGGAAATATATGCACCATTAGTTTAGGTGCTTGCCATCTGGGTTACTAAAAGGCCACAGAATCTGGTGGGACTCTTGCTGCAGGTATTGATGCATATTTGCCAGTTCTTGATTTGCATTAGCAGTGTGCATTCATCTGGAAACACCTCAAGGATCAAGGCTCACTAGACGACAGTACTGATGGCCATATCTGGTAAATGATACTGCTTATCAAATAACAACAAATTGCTTATCCCTGGACAAATAACACCACACAGGACCTGCCCTGAATGGTTGTCCACCTGTTAAGTGTTCTATCCACCTTTAAATTATTACCACTTGTTCTGCTTACATCTATTTTTGTTGTTTGAGTGTATGGATGCTTTTTGTTGAACATTCTAGGGCAGCCCATGACTACATGAACATCAGTGGTTCAGCATCGACAAGGTCCCTGCCAACTGATACATCACCTCTGCTACTCTGCAGTGGATCATTGTTTTACAGCAAAGTCCAGAACTGAAACCATTTGAGAATGATGCCTGTTCACTAATACTTTATTGATTTTGACTTCAAAACTCTTATCTATTACTTTTCTCTCCGAAGAGTGCATAGTGCAAAAATAGGCTTTTTGTTCGTGCCATTCGGGTGCTTACATTGGTATCCACCCCATAAGCATGCTGTGTGTTTGTGTGTGCATCCTTCAATATTTGATAAACAAATGTGTATCTGCCACTCAGTTTGTTATATAAATACTAGGGAGCTAGTCCTGTCATGCCGAAACGAGCTTTCCATTTGTATTGCCTATTCCCTCTGAAATATGCCAGGGCTCTGTGCTGTCCTTATATGTTCTCTCAGTGCTCTCATCTGGAGTGACTTACTGTTCACAAACAGTGCGGAGTATTATCAGGAGGGGTCAGTAATTTGATTTTATCCATGCACATGGGTAATTTCAGTCAGTCATCCGGACAGTAAAATAATGTACTGGGGGACCGTGGAATATAAGGAAATGTGTTAGTTTTCCCCCAAAAGAGGACGTGGAAATGAAGGACTTCTTTTGATGATGCATTACTGGTCCTGCTGTATGACAAAGAGTAGTAAATTTCCCATTTGATTTTCTCATAGGGAATTGGAATATTAGACATAATTTCTTTACGGTCTAAGGTTGGCTCACCATGTGCTGCAAAAGTGTGAAATGTCTATGTATAAATAAATATAATTGACATATTATATTATATTATTATTATTATTATTATGTATATCCTGGTAGTGAGCACGGCCGGAGTATCTTGGGTGTACCCGTGTCGACCCCTGCTGCAAGTTTGTATGGAAAACCAGCGGACACGGGACGCCCGCCGCTTTAAACGGATGGATGTAGGCTAATGGAAAAAAGGGGCATTAGAAGTAGGCTGACTTGAGAGTGTAGACTATAGTTGGTGCTGTTTTTAAAAGTGAGGTTATGAGCTCAACTAAGAGGGTAATAATCAGAAAAAATCTTGGGGTGGTAAGAGATGGCCAGCCAATCATATGACTGGGGATGTAAACACTGGGCAGATGCATTCATATACAGCAGATCACCAAAAAACAAATCTTTTTCTAGATTGAAAAGAGAAACAGGACTTATTTCTAAAATAAAATCCTAGCTTCTGGTAGTCACTATCGTCTCTGAGCCAGAGACGTTCAAGGGCCTTATTTATGAAATGTTTTTGCAATCACACTTTATCCACAATGGCACAGTACAAGTACTGCAGCTGTACTGCAGGCTTTTTCCCCAGAATTTCATTAGCAAACAATTGCATGATTCCATTTATTACTAAATATTACACCTGACCAACAATAGCAGTGAAATCATGTTTATTTGTTAATAATTTTTTCTGCTTTGTGCATTAATTACAATACAAAATATTTGAGTGGGTCAGCAATTTATTTAAAAATGCTTTGCTACTTACTTACTTCGTACCTGAAGCCTCTTGTCAAGTCTAATCTGGACGGTGATTCTGCGTTCCACTGATATTTTCGCAGCCATGCAGTTCATTGCCTAGATGTTTATGATGGGCTATGATGCAGTCAATGGAGAGATGCAGAGTTTCAGGCTTAAGGAGCCAGGAGATTCCAGGTAACCTTACTCTGTTAGTTGCCACTACAGAAAGCCTCTGCCATGATACTGAATTGCATCAGCTAAGATGTGCTGTCAAAGCAACAACATCCCTCTCAGCAGCTGTGCAGGACGGGCATCACTGGTGACTGTTAAGTGCCATGGCTGCTGCATGGCAGAGAGCTCCCCGTCTGTTGTGGTGGGCTCTGCCACTCACTCAATATTTTAAAGTATGGCATTTCATACTGATGGAGTGTTCCTGGTCCCTGGTTGACTGTGCTTGGCTCTGTCAGTCTTACAGATGGGAATGATGTCAAACACAATCTCCAGGCAGTAAGGTAGTAGGTGTTCTTTAAGATGCGCGGCTGCCTCTGGCCTGAACCTTATCGACTCCTCCTTAAGCTACACGCGGTCATCTGGAGTTGTTTTCCAAGCCAGAGGTTTGTGGTCCCTTGGAGGAAATAGCCCCTGAACTGACCTTGCCGTCCAGGATTGGGTTTCTTCCACTGGCACTTAAGTGTAGCTAATATTGTGGATGGCCTTGATAGTTAGGGCAGCCTATATGCCCACAGACTCTGGTCATGAGAGAGGGGGTGACAAACATAGGACGTAGATAGGATGTTGACAAGCAAGGCTGCTCTTCATGAGGTTAATTCTCTCTTCTCAATAGCCATAGAACCAGCACTCACATGTATAGAAGTGGTGGGAGGATTGTCTCCATTCCTGGAGAACCACATTGGAGGAAGGAAGGAAAGGAAAGGAACTTTATTTGTCACATACACATACATGCAGTGAAATGCTTTTTTCGCATACCCCTGACTAGATACACACACAACCTATTACACCACACACATGCATTTTTCAGGTCAGAGGTCAGAGCGCAGGCGTCAGCCAATGAACAGCGCGCCTGGAGCGGTTTGGGGTTAAGTGCCTTGCTCAAGGGCACTTCGGCAGTGTTGGTGGGCACCGTAGCCGTGACACCAGTCATTTTCGGATCACCAGCTCACAGCTGGAATACATTAACTCAAGTTTAAGATGGTTGAGAAGTCTTGTAAAAAAAAAATAATATGCAATGACATCTAAAATTCTGGCGCTCATAAACATCAGCAGGCTCTTGATTTTCTCTTGTCAGTTTCTCTTTCTAGCCTTTTTGTGACTATGGCTCTAAATTGTTCTGGGACAGTATGGAGTACATGGTTCCTGAGTGAGTCCCTGAGTGAGTTTTAAGAAGTGATTTCAGTCACAGGTCTTCTGGTGTAAAGAAATATTTTTTGCCAATAATGCTAGCTAGCTAATGTGACCTTAGCATAAGTGGAAGTATGGTTGCCTGTCCCGTTTGTATTGCTTTGACTACTAAATTAATATTTCCAATAATGCTGACATTGAATACTCAGTTTGTCAGTGATATGTGGTAAAGTGTTGTAATTTGTCCATGTCGGTTAGCAGGGTTTTATCAAATGATTTGTTAATGGAACTTGCTTGCTTTAGCTAGACAACCCAAAGAAGTATTTAACTTCTAGGATCATTTTGGTATTTTGCAATTGTGCTGTTAGCTATGCTCCATTCCACTGAATGAGTGGCTTTCTGCTAACTTACAGTATTTTCATCAATAGGTAACATGAAAAAAGAATAAATTGGCTAATCCTCATCCTACAAAAGCTAAATGGACTGCCACTGACAATTTACCACAGACACCAATAACACACTAGTCTTGTTTTTACTAGATTCTGATTTGCCTGACAGTTGGGCAGAACTGTCAATCCCTGATATGTACTCTCAATATGAAGACCACAGGTAGTATATTTCCTTGTTTGAGAAAGTCAACTGGGAGCTGATTGAGAGCTGCCTATTTTCACCTTAAATGTATTTTGTATTCAGGAGCCAACCATGATAACAAAAAAGGCCTGTCAAGATCTGATAGTACAACTGAAAATAAAGTCTTATAGAATACCTCCACTTTAGGAGGAAGTTGCCTAAGATATTCTGCATTCAAACTATGCTAACACCACACCCTGCATCATTTCCTCTTTCCAGCCATCACATATCTGCTTCCACACTGCACTCAATTACACATTGCTCCCTCTGAAAATCTCTAGTGATAGTATGTGTGCACCTCTCTCCAGCCCCGATAAGAATCAAAACAGTACGATGAAAATCATTTCACAAGTCTCCAGATCAGATGCTGTTCTACCCACACATTTTAGTGGCATGATGTCTTGAGCCTACACACTGAGCAGGACTAATGTCGTGGTCACATGGGTGTTTTAAAAGTTATGGAAAATGATGGAAAGATACTTTTGTTAGTGCATTACGTGGTGATTGAACCACTCTAGGAGCATATTAGTATTCCAGTGAGATCTGTTCTGATTATGGCATTACCAGGAGCCTCATTATATGGTCCTCATGCTGATGCATTCATTACCCAAATCTCCCACCCAGAAAAATGAAAAAAATCAGATGCTTCTCTCAGGCTAATTAAGAGAAAACACTTTTCTTGGAGAGTTTTGCATTTGAGTCTACCTGTAACTAAGCTGACCCCCCATAACTGCTGTATAGAGCGATATTATGACATGGATAAAAAATGACAACGGCCATTTTATACCACAGCCTATGCCTTTTTTTTAAAGCAGCAGCTGTTACTGTTTTGCCGGTGATGCACACAGCTATCCTCTCACACTGAAATCTGCCAGGTCTGCCTCCTTCACTTTATCAGTAACATTCGGTGAAGCATTTGGGAGTTCTCATTTACAGAAATGGGTACGAAGCCAAATACTCAAGCTACAAATTTTGAGAACATTACAAAATGAAAGTTGTGCTGGAAGTGAAAGTGCTTTCCTCCATTAAACCACAGCATCCAGAACCATAGTATTTGTGCTACCAGCTACTTGTTTATGCATTGGGAAATTAATTGATATAAATATTGTATTTCTCAGGGCATCCAGTATGCTAGCCTGTGAGTGGGCAGCTCTCTCCGCAGGGTGAGAATAGCACCAGGGACCCCACTGGTACTAGCTCTTGTCTCAGCTGGAATTCCTGGATTACTCTTGGTTGCCTAGGACACTGCATGACCCAGAAGTTTAAAAATAGAAACGTCTTTATGATTACACAGAGGCTGCCAACTTTTTTTATGCAGAGCTTATTGTTTCTTTTGAATGATTCATTCAATGCCTGCTTTTCATCACCATTGTGTTGAATTAAGGGGGATTGAAGGGAGAATAGGCAGAACATTCACTGTACAGTGAGTAATCCTAAATTTAAGTACCAGATTCAATTTACGTATCTTCATTTCAAACGGTTCTTTTTTATCTGGATTGAGTCATTCTTAAATTCAGTTTTTCCTCAGCCATCAAAAGTACTGAAATTGATGCCCTATTTGTGCCCAGGCATGGTGTAGTCGTTGAGCCCCTGCCTTCTGGAAACACATCAGCCCCTGCTGGCCAAAGATTGAATCCTGCCAGAACCTTCTCTTCTGTGTTTCCTCTGTTCAGTCTTCTTCTCAACTTTCCTACCGTTTCAATAAAGAAAAGAGAGTCGACTGCCCACTCTCTTTAAAAATCCTCCCAATTCTGTGATTCTGAGTGATTTCAACTTACAATAAGGATCGTTGGACCCTGATGCAGACTGCAGTCCATTTTCTAACTTCCAGACGTACAACTGTGTTTTTTACTCCATGCGAGAGTTACTGTCTCTCCTTCAGTTGTTAGTAATTGGTAGAATGGTAGAATAGAATAGAGTACTGTCTGAGGTAACTCCCACTGCTGCTTTGTTAACTTATTTGAGGAAATTTCCTGCCAGAACAAAGGTAGATGAAAGGCTCAGATTATGTGTTTTTAACAAAACAAATACTACACAATATTATTCTGAATACAATGAGCCAATCATCTGATACATGAGATGAGTATATATGAGACTGATTGGTCAGATTCGTTAATGGTCAGATGATTCAGCTGGGCTCCACATAGCACCTTGTATCAACACATAACACATTCATCCTTGAATGAACCATGTATGAGAGAAAATGGTTATACACCTCTAGACCTTATATACCTTATACACTTCTAGACCTTCTAGATACTATTTTTGAGCAAAGTGGTGGCATTGCAACATTGCAACAGCCTTATTATAATTTCTACATCCAAACATCCCCCAGCCATTGAAACTGCTGATGTTACTGCCAGTAGTAAGCTGTCAATGAGGCAATTATCAGTTTCCTTGTTGATATAAATGACAGGGCCCAAAAAAAGACTTGAAAAATTTATTTTTGGAGTGTCCATTGGACCTATAGACCTTTATTGGAGAACTGAGCTCCCAGTCAAGCAAGATGTAAGTAGCTCTTTAGTGAAGTAATTGACAAGATTTTGGTTGGATGCAGGTTAAGGAGGGTGCTTGCTTGGTCTCTTCATGATGGGACATTAACAATGCTTTGTGCTTGTTATACCCTGTAAAATCACTATGCATTGCTGTCTTTCAAATCTTGACTAAACCAGGGATTTTCTAACTGAACATGGAAGCACAGCTTAAAATACCCCAGTGGAATGCAGTAACATCTTCTGTTTGGCATGCCTTTTCTCTCAATAATGAATGAATGAATGAATGAAAAAAAAAAAAAACTGGACACACTAATTGTACTATTTATCAACAAACCTATAGCATAGAAAACATTGGACTTTTCCCTTAGACATTTACACAATTCCACTGCTTGTTAATTGTAAGTTTAGCATTGCAATAAATCACAGTATTCATTAAATGGCAAAGGTAACAAATGTTGATAGTGCAAATATCATCAACTAAATACTGTGCCACTACCCAATGCCACATTTACTTCTCCTGTTGGGCAACACAATCCTAACCCCCTCTATGATAAAGTGGAGTGGTTCCCATTTGGTGATGATTTGGGATATAGAGTGCACTGACAATATCACAGCATGCCCTTCAATAATTATTGTTTGATTAGTTAATTGGGAGTAAATGATCCATTTAGCATCCTTTGTCCATCACACGTACACAGTATTGTACCTAGATAATTGGCTGAGTCAATCCTTTGAGGCAAACAGATGCAATAGCAAGATGGTCATGAAAAAAATAATAAGTTCCACCACCATGGGGAAAATAAGGTACAAAGATGACAGGTTAGACTATGCAATAGATATATGAAACAATGCCTGTGATGTGTAGACTGTTGTAAAATGAGATTTAGTTCTCTAGACTGCATTTTGGGAATTCATCAACATTTGTCTCCTCAAGACATTATAATGCTCTGAATTATACACTACAATATAACTAGAGAGAGTACAACTGGGACCACTGATATATGAACTCTTTTCTGACAATGTGGCTTAAAATGAGCTTGCCACACTAAAGAGAAATCAAAGATAGCGCTTAATAAGTGGCTGTGGTTCTCTTGATTCAAAGATTAAGACAGCTCAGCCTATTTAAAGCACATAACTGGCTCTCTTGTACACATTCTCCTGAGACTGCCATTACAAAAAAACATGAATTAGTTATATGTAGCAATAAAAATTATGTAACACAGATAGTCCTGACCGTATGCTCTGATTGGCCAAGAGACATTTCTATAGTGATATTAATCTATAATACCTCAAAACTATCATGGTAAGTTTTGCGCTCATATCAATACACTGTCCTGTACAAGACCAGTGCAGCCATGATGTAAGGATGCCAATTCTCAGGCGTCTGTCTCTTGCACTCACACTTCCAAAAGAAATCTTATGCCAAATGAGCAGCCAAGTGAACTGTTAGTAAACAAATAATGAATCAACAGAATTCAAAAGCAATCAGCATTTTTTAGCTAGAGTGACATTGCACATCTTTTGTCAGGGCAGTGTGCTTTGTGACTGTCAAATTTGTCTCATCTATAACACAAGTAAGTAAGCATGTGAAAATATTTTCCCCTGCTGTCATCTGAGAAAGAGCATTTGGCTCAAAATGTGTCAAACAAAAGTCACAATGAGAGCATGAAATACGTGTGAAGACTTTTGTCTTTTTCAGTGTTGAGTTTGTTCTTGTGTGTCGCCTTTAGTTTTTTTCTCCTCCTCTATTGGAACATCTTATAATAGATGAATGCATGCAAGGTTTATTTGAACTCAATGTAGCCAGTTCTATTGATGCCAGCTCTGTTCTCCAAACATCACCTTAGTCTCGCTTTTAAGCTTGTGTCTTTGCTGGCTGGGAAGAACATTGTTCACTATGAAGAAAATTGTTCTCAACGTTTAATTCTACTTGCCAATCTATTCCCTGTATAGGGGCTATGGGAACTTTTTAAAGAGCACTTCAAAACACTCCAAAGTCTGAGCTGTGCTATAGTGGTGACTGTGTGGGAGAAGGAAGATAACTGACAGAGGAAGTACTACTGCCACTGAATTGGTTGTTTGTCTGAGTGTGAGTATGCCTCTGCTTTTACAGCGTTTCACATCCAATATCTCAAAATGGTTGCATGACAGGAGGTTATTCCTGCCTGGTTGACCTCTAACTTCTGTCATTTCATGTGTGCAATATGCATATGTGCACAAACTTGACAGTCTCACAGTTTGTTGAGAAACCCTGCAAACTACTCAAAGGTCACTTCATCAGCAGGAAACTCCCTGAAAGAAAACTAGCCAGAGTGTTATTGGCTGCAGCGCTGCCTTGCTACAGTGAAGGCAAAACAGACAGGAGACTAAATAATAAAGTATTTTCTTTCTGAATAACAAGAGAGAGTAGTGGTGGAACAGAGTGACGACTTGACAGCAGTTTTTGATTGGAAAAACCCTCTGGAAATGAAACAATGTTAAACCATGCATCTACTGAAAACAATACTAAAATAAATGAAAAGGGAAAAAATCAAAGGATTTTCAAACATCCCGATAAAGTACACACCTTCAGCCTGGGGCTTTAAAAGACTGCTCCAAAGGACTAAAGCAAACAACGTACACCTAATTTAATAGGTCCTTTGGTGAACATAGTAGTGTCAATACCTCCAATTGAAAATACCAACTCTTCTTGGGTATTTTTGTTTTCTTAAGTGTGGGGTTCAGGATTTGCTATTACGTCACAAATCCTAGCATTGTGATTTTGAAAATTTCAACTGTGTCTGGGATGTGTTTCGCCACATCTCCCCCTCTCAGGAGTGTTATGAGAGTGCACAAGGACGTAGAAAAGGCTATTAGCCAGTTAGCTGGGGAACTATGTTTATTTCCAAAAGTTGAGGTAACTATGACTACAGAGAGAATTTTATCCACACTTTTCTTTTCTTGTATGAAACACAATACACTTCTGAGGAGATTTTGCAAAGGAGGCAAGAAGGAGCTGCCACCACAAGTCAAGCAGCTTCCCGACGGATGGAGGGGCTGGAGAGACTGGAGAGACTGGAGAGACAGACACTAACAGTGACTGGTGGTGCATGCACAGCCATGCCCATACAGATTGAGAGCATATGCTACAATGAATGGGACAGTAGACAGTTTGAACTTTAATCCATGGCTGATGTTGAAGAGCAGAGATCACTGAGTGTGAGTGTTGCGCAACATCAAAGTTTCATTCCTCCACATAAGAAACATTCCTCCACACAACCAACAGGATGAAGAGAAGAAGAGAAACACACTAGCTAGTAAGTTACTGGCAGATGGTAAGATACAGTTGGGAAGACTATTCTGAGATTAAACTACTTTTAAAGGATTTTTATCTTGGCAGTTAATAAAACAGGAACCAAATTGAAGCCGATAATAGTAACATTAAGGAATGCATGATATTAATGCAGTGTAGGTAAAACTGATGGTTCTTATTGTTATTATCAACCACATTGCACTGCTTGGTGGCAATAAGATGGAAAAAAGAGATCAAATGACCATTTACTTTCCAAGGTCCGTATGTCTTAACCACTCCTCCACCCCACTCTTCAACAGATAATAATTATATGAATCCTGATGGGTCAGATAATTATTATCTAGCCATTCAGAATATTCTTTTCCATCAAATACAGAGCCCATATCCAGGCCTTCACCTTCCCAAGAAAATGTTTTATCTCCGCTAGGCTCAGCAGTACTCTCGACTTAACTTTAACACCATTTCCCCTCTGAACCTCTTTCCCAGCCTCTTCTTCTGAATGCGGTCGCTCTCAGCAGCCCCCAAAAACAAACACCTCGCATTAACTCGACCATTCTTCAAATATGCTCCAATCTGAGCACCCTAAAATCTCTTGTCTCTCACTTTATTCTGAACTCTTTCCACCTCTCCCTCACCATTTCCTGATAATGTACTTCTTTGAACTTACTCCTTTATTCCTATCTGCTTCCCTACATCCACCCTAAGCGCCCTCCTCCCACTCCGATCTCCCTCTCTCTTTTCGCTTGGACTTATCGTCCTTCCCCTCAGACAGTGGGTTTAAGCCTCACAGGTCTCTTGTGAGCTGTGGTTTAAAATGGAATATAAAGTCACACCTCTGGAAGCCAGCCTTTGCCTTTGCCTGGTGCATGAGCCAAATGGCAGGTTCACATTTTGTTAAAGGAGAATAGGTCTTGATTTCAGAATTCATATATTTTATACCTACTGTTTAGCACAATCCAATCCACATGCATACATGTGAGCAGCCTTGTCAGCAAGATGGAAAATGTGCTCATCAGACAATAGGGGATAAGAGACCAATTTTGTGGAAAGTATTATAGAGCTTTTAAGTAAAAACTAGCTTTATTCTATAGAAGCCTTGAAGGCTCAGAACCAGAAAATGTACTCTTAGCTCCAGATAAACCTCTTGGGTGCTCTTCACAGCCACCACTACTGTGTTTCCCAATTCATTCACAGCTCCATAGCTGATGCAAGATGTACTCCATACACCTTGATGACATTACAGGTCAAGTCTTAGTTTTCTGTTGTGCTATGGGAGAGATTTGTTGATGTTTAATATTAATTGGGCAGTCCTGTGACATCCTGTGAGATGACCATGAATTCTTCAGTTGACTGGTATTCCCCTTTCAAGGATCAAAGATGTTCTGAAGACTTGTTTGGACTATGTGTGTGGACATCAGAAGCAATAGTATCGACCTACCATATTTATTGATGACACAGGTCCAATGCTGTTCACAAATATGTCGACATCTATGACAGTTGGTTTAACTGCAAAAGAAAGAGAAAATAATTATGGATCTTGACTTTACATTACATTACAGGCATTTAGCAGACGCTTTTATCCAAAGCAACTTACAATAAGTGCATTCAACATAGGTAGGCAAAAGAACTACTAGTCACCAGAAATCGTAAGCGCATTTCCTTC
>OOFE01011106.1:0-10495 GCA_900323365.1 Monocentris japonica
GGACGGCCTAGGTGTTGTTTACCTGGGGAAAAGATGGCACCAGGATGCACTATGGGAAGAAGGCAAGCCAGCGGAGCCAGTGTGATGCTCTGGGCAATGTTCTGCTGGGAAACCTTGGGTCCTGGCATTCATGTGGATGTTACTTTGACACGTACCACCTACCTAAACATTGTTGCAGACCAAGTACACCCCTTCATGGCAACGGTATTCCCTGATGGCAGTGGCCTCTTTCAGCAGGATAATGCGCCCTGCCACACTGCAAAAATTGTTCAGGAATGGTTTGAGGAACATGACAAAGAGTTCAAGGTGTTGACTTGGCCTCCAAATTCCCCAGATCTCAAGCCGATCGAGCATCTGTGGGATGTGCTGGAAAAACAAGTCCGGAAAAACAGAGGTCTTGTGGAGTCCATGCTTTGACGGGTCAGAGCTGTTTTGGCGGCACGAGGGGGACCTACACAATATTAGGCAGGTGGTTTTAATGTTATGGCTGATCGGTGTATATTAGAGGTGCCATTATGTGCTGTGTAGCTTTAAGAATCAAAATATTAAGTTAACTTACCTGAGACCAAGGAGACGAGTACCAGTCTGGTCGAGGCAGAGGCCGAGGGAGGGGCTGAGGAGGATAGGCATGTTGACGCGTGCTCCATGGGCGGATCGGTGGGGTAGTGCGGGAGGGGCAATCAGCCAGGACGCAGGGCCTCTGAAGCTCCACTGAGGGCTTGGGGACATGATGGCACTTCTTGGCAGCAAGCTCTCTGTATTTTCCCGCAGTGTCCTTTTTTGGGGATATCGACAACAATTGCATAAGCCATAAAATGCCACAACATAACATGCCACCCCCTCAATCACATTTTTCAAAATAAACTTTATGTATAGCACTGTGTTTCATGTTAACAATTAAAAAAGGAATTTAGAACCTTATCACAAAACAAATTTGTGATTTGATATGTCTGAGACAGTGCATACCTTCTCTGCACACTTGATGAATCGGGCCTGATAGCCATGACCACAGGTTGCTGAACACTGGAGGACGGTGAAGAAACAGGAGACAACAAGAGAGAGAGACAATTACTGTATTTGTTGAGAGAAATCCTAATCAAACCCACATATTGCCCATTAGTGTAGTAGTAGCATGCTATATAGAATTACCTCTTGCCACGTGGAGACAAACCACTGGACTTTGCGTTGTTTCTGGCAACGTTTGATGAAGCAGGATTCCTGGCTGGCAGGTTTGTGCAGGCCCACACAGGAGCTGTCTGGCAGGGTGTGTGTGTGTGCCCGGGCACTGGGGTCGGTGCTCGTACACAGCACTGCCCTCTTCCTCAGGCCATTGCCACATTTACGAGAGCACTGCGAAGAAGACGGAAACATCAAGAAGGCAATGACGATTCTTATTCTTTTATTGCTTTTTGTTATGTTGTATTCTCTTTTATTACTCTTACAGCTACCCAAATATTAATGGCTTCCTTTTATTGTAAAAACGCTGTAACTACATTTTGAAAATAAGCACTTTAAAACATTTATTGTCTGTTTTACCTTATGTGTTGTGTGCTTGCCTGATATGCGTGTCTGCACTCATGTTGCCTACCTATACGCCTAGAGAAGCCTGGCAAACAAGCTCAGAACTGGAATAGATATAGTATGTATACAGCATTATTCCCATTCTTTTTTATTGATAGGTTTTCATAAATCCTTATTGCAAAGACAACATGCCAACACACACTGCCAACAATGAAAGGACACTGACAATATATTCGTGTTACAATGCCAAAGGCAGTAATTGGCTGAACATTGCAGTTGAAGTGATGTTCAACATTTACATTTTCTCATTATCAGAAAAAAACCCAAACAAAATTCTTTGGCTACCATCTTTGGTGCTCTATAATCTGATGGGCAATGTGATGCTATTTTTGATCTAAAAAGAAGGAAGGGTCCAGTGTAGTGATGGCTCTGCTTTCTTATTCTCCTGTACAACTGTTTATCCACTGGTTATTAGAGTAACCAGTTTTGCTACTGCTTATTGGCTAAATGGGGTTCAGTTATTCTTCTTTTTGGACTTAAGGCTATCTCAATTCATGATATTATATGAGAGGTGGCGGTCCACCTTCTCTCTGTTTCCAAAAACGGTTGCATCAAAAGTAATTCAAGAATTGACAGCCATCAAACGACTTGGGCATAAAAAGTAAATGAAATGTTAGTTAACAAGCCATATGACAAAATATCAACTCCATCACCTGGATTGATGGTCTGTAAAAAATATGAAGGAGTCTTTACAACAAAGCTTAGTACACCTGGCGCCCTTTAGTTTGATTACCATGTACACTGACGCTCCCCACAGTGACGTATTGTCCTTTCGTTCTTTAAAGATACCTTGGAGGTAACCTGGCAATTCCCTCAATATGCATTAAAATCCGATGCACACATCTTATAGCACAGCCTAAATCATTTCCAAATCCTTTCAAGTGTTTCACTACATCCAAGAAATAGGGTCCTATGGGGTGAAGAAACTGGCAGAAGCTCTACAAAGTGACACACTACTCTGTGCAGTCATAGACGCCTTGGAGCAACGGAGAGGAAGTGAACTGGACACCATTTGTGGCAGCTAGTTAGGGATACTTGGAGTAAAATGGGAGTTAAAAAAAAGCAGTGAAAAAGTGAGATTTTGACAACCCACTACACACGACATATAGGAACTGGACAGAGAACAAAACTGGACAGAGAATAAAAAGTCTCAATGGGCACATTCATAGTTTAAAGCCATTGAGATCATTCTCATAAAATGTGGTGAAGCCATCAAGGCTAGTGTTCACATAACGACATGGTATGCAGGGATGGCTAGTGTGCAGCATTGAAGTGAACTTTGCTGCTGTGGAATGAAAATCTGGTACTTCCAAAAAAGTAAGCTTTCTTCATTGACTGAGATCAGTGTAAGCATATTGAAAAATGAGATTTTTGTACCACAGTGAAAAATCACATTAACACATGTTTACCTGTGACCATGGCCCAGCGGTCCAAACTGGTGGACAGCTGTGTGTGTTGCAGGCCTGCCTCCTGGTTGGGGTGGGCTGAACACACCGAGGGTCAGCCAAGGCGTCTACGTTGGTCTGGCTGGTTCTCTGGACACACTGGACCTGCCGCGTCTGCTCCCCTCCTCCACAGCTCCGGCTGCACACCCCCCACTCCCCGACAGACCAGCTGGAACAACACAACACAGCCTGCTGAGTCAACATACGCAGCTCCTTAATCACTTACACATACAGGGCCTACGGGAATTCACCAATGACAACGCGCTGTACAGTGATTATGGAAGTCCCCATGTTAAACTCTATCCTCCAGCAGCAACACAGTAGCCTCTGTAACCTTTTTTTTCAAATGTTGCAAAATAGAAGTGACTGGGTAACTTTGTGCATTTCACACTAAGTCAACTTAAACTTATGCAGCTCTTCATTCACTTAAAGCACCTGGGGTTGTTCACATGCATTAGCAAAAGGCTTCAATTGATTACATTTTGTCTCGTCCTGACACAGGCTTATTAAAACACACTAATACTAGTACTTAACCTAAAAGAAACAGTCCGATGTCAAGATTTTGGATTTCCACCCATAGTTTGAGAAAAATGAACTTACACAGATAGACCTACAGGAATTTGCCAATCACAAGTTAGTGTTGTTGTAGTAGCTATGCTAAATGAGATATGACACAAGAAAAACATTTCAATGCAATTTTCTTTCGCCTCTGTCATTCTCTGTCATGTTAACATTTTTAACTAGTTTGCACAGAGAAACACAAATCCTTGGCAGAATTGTGTGAGTAGACATTGGCCATTATTAGATTAGAAAGCAGGGTCACTAATATGTAGAGAGGCTTAAAGAAGAAAACAGGAACATCCACTTCCCTGACTGTCTGACTCTTTCAATGGGATTCTGAACACCAGTGCTGATACATCACTGGCTTCAGACAGGCTTGATTGTTGCCTGTAGGCCAGAGTGTTAGACATTTGTTGATGGCTGACTGACTCAGAGCAAGTCAGAACAGCCAAAACATCATGCTTTTAAACTGTAACATAAACCGGGTCCCCCTACTTTACCCTCATCACCACTAAAACCTGCCCCCCCCACTCCCATTAAATTGCCTCCATTTGTACTGTACACTCTGAAAAATGTGTTGAAAATAGCAAGCTTGGTTGTTTCAAATGAGATATATGGATGTGTGTGTTGCAAAATGTCATGTTTTATTATTAGGTATGAGCACCTCCACAGGAGCCGGACTCTGCGTGTTCTTTCGTTCGTGTTTAATGCTTTTTGCAATGCACTCTGCTTAGGGGAATTACAGTATGCACTGTTTAGGGCATGTAGAGCCCTAAGAGCCCTGCATAAGGGAAATATAGTATGTGCTTGTACACCAGGCAGTATGGTGTTAACAGGTGGAGTTTTTAAATTGAATGTAGTTTCATACCCCCACCCCCTCCCTCCACTTGAGCACCTGGAAAGTGATAACACACTTATTAACACTTCTTTAATTTTCTGACACCTATGTCTGTTTAGTTTGGGGCAATACTTTGTGTATTATTTTTAGCACCCTTTTTCAAGAGTGCAGCCTAGAAGACCCAATATCTAAGACACCTAATCCCTGAGCCCCCTATTCCCTCATCCTCCCAGCCTACTCTCTCTATCCCAAATGACCCCAAACCCAAGCCCCACATTGCCCAATCCCTCATCGCATACTCCGTCATCCTCTCCCAACCGTACCCCTTAAAAGTTGCACCCACCCAGCCTCTTTAGATCTACCCCAAACAACGCAAAACCTTGCTGTCAGCACATACAGTTGTATATATAGATAACCTAAACTTTATTTGTGGTTTGTGGCATCACTTGCTTGGAATGTTGTATAAGGAGGATGAGCAGAGTACAGCTTTAAAGGGTATTATGCACTCTCTTTTGAATCTAAATAAATATAGAAGGAGGAATTCCATCTGTTCTTGGACTCTTTACATCACAAATATAGCCACCAGCAGCAAGGCCTTTGGTTCGATGAAGGAGGAACAGGGAAGAGCTGACTTCTACTGTCATCAAAGGATGATTTGAGGGAGGATGAGGGGGGGCATATTGCTCTTTTTAGCAGAGACGATAAATTCCCATTGTTCACATTAAGTATTTCACCCACTAACATGTAATATATTAATTACTTTGACATTATATTTATGGGCCCTAGGTGCAGAAATAGGAAATGAACCTTGACAGTAGGACGAAATACATAAATACATGCAAATAGAGGATGTAGAGGATAGTTAAAGTCACTACAATTTTTGGGTCACGTCCAGTCTTTCATGGGTGAATTGGAAAGTATATGGACACACTATGCTTACTGAGCTTGGCCTCAATGGAAAGGAAATTCAGTGCATGTTATGTTTCTTGGATTGTGTTTCTCCATAAATAGCTCAGTACCTAACCTGTGCAGAATTTCTATGTCGTAATATACAAGCTAGTAGTGGCCATTTGATATCTTGGACTTACTATGCTAGAACATCTACCGACACCGTGACATCAAGTGGCATCTTATTTTGGGCCAGTTACATCACTTAAATGCATCTCCGATATCAAATAGCACTACCAAAAAGGTTTATGCACATATAAATAAATGATAGTCATCTGAGCTAGAGTGGGGATAAGGTTTTAATGTGGTGGTAGGCAGGGGTGACACCTCAGAACATAAAAGGACAGAAAGATTTTTAAACAGTCATTTGGCTGGCACACTTACAACGGCCATCACAGAGTCTGATAATGTTGTCATGGAAATATGCATGGGTTTGGTGCATGAAATGCAGAGGACCAATGTGTTACATTGACAAAGACATAATTTCACTGAATATTGTGTTTAATTTCCGACTCTCTTGTCCAAACATGCCAAAATGTTTATTTCCACGACAGCATTATTAAAAGTCTATAGTAGTTTAGGTTCAAGGTTCAAGGAACTTTATTGTCATACCAGCACCCATTTACACATGAGATGGTACGAAATTTGCACTCAGGTCCCGGTTGTAAGCCACAATAAATATATAAAATAGAAGTACTTAAAAAAAAACACAAGAGCAGTATAAACATCTAAGCAAAAATATAAACATCTAACTAAACATAATAAAACAAGCAAGCCGAACTTAACTTTGCTAAATACATGTGTGTGTGCAGAAATGCAGTGTGAGGTAGTCCAGTTGGCCAAGTGGCTTATGTTGCACCTATATGATAAAGATGAAATCAAGAGAGATTGCCACTCTAATTCTGAGCGGCACATCCTACCTCTCACATTTGCTGTTTTGTGCAAGGGATTTATCACCTCAGCGACCCCACCGGCATGGCCATTGACATGATATGCTGATTAATGCCATATGAAATTATAGACCAGCCTTGTGATCTTTGCCTTGGCTGTGAACTATAAGCGTTGTTGGAGGATGAGCAGGCATCACGCTCTCTAGACAGAACCAAGGGAGATCAGATAGCCTGTGTACAGAGTATCAGATCGCCTCAATGGCAGTGATACTGTCTAGATGACCAAGAAGCTCATCAGGGGCGTTAAATAACCTCTGGGTGTGTGTGCAAGTGTGTCACTGTGTGTGTCTCTCTGTGTGCGTGTTTGCACTTTCATGTGTACATGTCAGTGTGTGGGTGGTTCTGTGCTAACAGTGAGAGAGAATGATATCATCCTCTAAATGTGAGTGGGCATCAGAAACCTATTTCCATGATGTAATGCCACTTCAGTCCAACTCACTGGGTGCAGATACAGCAAAATGAAATAACTGTGGGGCCTCAGAATAGTTTGACCTGCAAAGACTGACTGACTGACCGCAGCTAGCTAGTCTGGTGCACTGAGCATGCATGCTCTGTCCAACACATGTTTTGTCTCAGCTCACCATTTCTGCATGAGGAGGATGCACAAATTGCAAGAAAGTATGCACATCCAAAAACCTGAACAAGTGCTTCATGAAAAACAAATAAAAAAGATATGCACATATTTAATAAATGTTTCATTTTGGTTCGACGACAATTGGTCTGCCTCACGCATACGACAAAGGTACAGCAGAGACCAGTTTGCACATACATACCACAAAAGGTAATACCAATCTAGTGGGCGGGTGCACAAATTAAAGCGATCACCAACGACCCTGGCACCACAACAACACTGTAACTATATTATATGCATGTTAAGAGAAACAATGCATGCAATTTGAGATCTGTACGCAGTGTATTACAATGTTGCAAATAACTCTAATCAGAATGTAAATGCATGGTAATAGAGCCAGCAGGTTTAGTGGCCAATGGGAAAAAGATGGATTAGTCCATAATATATCACAGTGCAGGTTCTTGCTTTTGCATGAGAACTCTTTTGCTCTTTCTCATGTTTTGATGTGAATTGCCATCGTGTTCATTGAGTTCAGTGGACAGACATCCCTTCCATTTCTGTGAAGCCTGCTCACTGCAGACCAGTTGTTGTGTTTAAAGCGGCATCTACCAATACTGAGCTACTATAGGTTCAATACAAATCAGAAATTCAGTGGATTTGTGCTATCTTTGCTGTTGGACCCTGTAGAAACTGATAATGTAATTGTAATAACTGTTGGATCATGTAATAATTTGTTCTAATAATAAAATATAGTATATAAAATATAGTTAGTATAATAAAATATCCCTCTAAATGGGTTGAAAATGTAATAAATACCTTGATAATGTACTAGCATTTACCAACAATTATTGCTTCATAAGGGTGTAACATTCTTAACTGATGATATAATAATAATATTGACTAATAATGTAATGTTCACAAGAATAAGAAGAAGGCACTCCAGTTATGGAGTGTAAACAGCAACATACCATTGTATCACTCAGTGTCTTGCCAATACCTGGTTCGTCTCAGCACATGCCTGTACACACGCACGCACACACACACACACACACAACCTAAACAGCACTAGTTGCAGATAATGAAGGAGATAAGCCAAAGAGTCGAGTGCAAACATTTGTGGGATTACTTTACAGCCACTGTTATCGCTGCTTCTCCACCTCACTGTAAACACACAAACCCATTAGCACACACTGAGTAAGTGGTGGTGGTGGTGCGTGTAACTTTGTAAGTCAAAGAGTGCATGTGTGTAGGTGTATGTGTGTGTGTGTGTCTCTGGGAGAGACAGGGCAAGAGAAAGAATAGTGGAAAAAATACCAGTAAGGAGCGATCCTAGATAACCTCTTGGAGAGACCAGGAGAGTTTGTGTTTGTGTGCATTAGAGAGAGAGTCAAATAAATGTATTTATAAAGTGCTTTTACCAGGGACAGTGAGACAGAGACAGTCTGTGGTTGTGTGTGTATTATCACAATGTCCACCCTATCCCTATCACAGGCCCACAAATCCCCCTGAGAGGCTGTGAGTGCTGCAATCTGAGCACAGCTGAGTTTGATTGACATCTATCCTCTGTCAACCATAAACGACTGGAGACTTGGTGGTGATGGAGTGTGTATGTATGTGTGTGTGTGTGTGTGTGTGGGGGGGGTGTCTCTCTTTCTCATTCTCCCTCTCTCTTTCATGTGTTCATACATGTGTATGAATATGCAATCTGTGTAAATGCTTTATGCCTGTTGTGCTCATAAGTGAATCTATACGTGTTGTGTGTGTGTGTGTGTCTCTATATGTGTGTGTGGTATGGTTGGACAGGTTCACAGAGAAAAAAAGACATCACATCAGAGTGTCCAGGCCATGTTCACAGCCGGCCCTGAAACCACCCAGTTAATAGACACTGCACTGGAGGGCTCACAACCAACCCTGCTGCCCAAGAGTCCCGTGCTGTGTGTGATGTGGATGGGTGAAGGGAGGTTAGAGGTGGGAAAGAGAGGTCTCACAACTGACCTTACAGGCTCCACCAATGCCTCTGTGTGTGTGAGACAGCGAGAGAGTGAGAGAGATTGAGCCTACACACTCAGGGAGTCTAAGGGAGAGGGGGCAAGGGACAGAGAGAGGTCTTACCCCTAGCAAAAATGAGTAAGCAGTTAAGTACTGACTGAATCTTACAGAAGTGAAACACTCACTGTCTGTGGCTACCATATAATGACAGTGTAATCACACGCAGTAAATGTCTAGATAAAGCTTGAATTGTTCTGCTTGTTGGCGTAAAAACCCACTAACAATGTGAGCATGAGTTTCCTGATGTTTCTCCTCTCCTCTGCTCTGCTCTGCTCTCCTCTCCTCTCCTTTCATGCCCTTTCTCTTAACATGCCATTGGACATTGATACTTCAGGTTTTATGATTTCATTATAGCCCTATTCATGTTTTGGGAATTGCTTAAATATGTATTTATCTAGAAATAAGAATTTATGATACACAAGAGAATATGTTGCGAGTGAAAGAAGAAATGCAAGTTGTTTTATAGTCTCTGGAGCCCTTAATTAAAGGGGAAAATATTTACATTACCAATAGGAACATAATTACATTTTCCACTATAAGTGTAACACAGAAACATAATACTGGAATTTGATTCACATACTTGCAAATTTTCTTCTTTGCGTAACCTTATTTCTACAAAGGTATAATTGACAAATTGAGTTAAAATCCTTCACTAAGTCAAGATTTTTTTCATGGTGGACACTTTTATCCACAGTGCCTTACACTGCCACGAGTGCAGACATTTATTGCATGGGTGGGAATCATCTTCAACCCTGGCAGTGGTACACTGTATTCACACTGCCAGAAAAAAAGCAGTGCTGTCCAATTGGTGATTTGTGTTAACTGATTGCTGTGGCATTGCAATGATAGGCAGGACATACATATACACTGATATGAATGACAGCTGATGGGTGATGTCACCCAAAATGTCAGCTCTCTTTCTGGCCATAGACAATGAAAAGACCTCTGGGAACCAGTTTCTTCAGTTGCTTACAGGCTGAAGGCACTGTTATTATTTTCTCTACCCACTCTAGCCTACTTTGGCTCTGCAGCTGCCGCTACAGCCAACTGTTTCTCAAATGTTGAACTGAATAGGTATACTAGGACACAAAACTCTCACCCAATATGGCCACACACAAATAATAATAAAGATTTGGAATTGGAATGAACTGAATTGAAACAATTATCTGTTGCAAACAACAGTGTAAGCCAATGGGAATGGCTACATGTTACTGTACACGCTGAAACACTGGAGGTATTGTCATTGTGGAGCATAAGAATGACATTACAACCGGTCTCAGTTTCCTTCTCTCTCTTTGTTGTGTTCAACGTTGAGTTCAACACCAACACTATTTCATGTCGGTGAAAGGGAGATGACTCTGTGGTGATTGTGCAGGATTTTCCTAGGCTACCTGCTCCAAAACGGAGACATACACAAACTGAGCGAGGAGGAATTACCCAGGCAATGACATTACTATGCAGAGGAAAAAATCCCCTGTTGGACAGCTGCTTGTTACCATACAACATAAATGGTAACTTATTTGGAAATCCATGATTTCAGGTGGGGGGGGGG
>OOFE01011107.1:0-17524 GCA_900323365.1 Monocentris japonica
ATCCGGGGTCTTTATTTATCTCACTAAAAGAGAGCATCAGGTCTTTATTACAGATGGGCCATTATTTCTTTTGGCAGCTCCACAGTACCCAGTATGCCTGATTTACCACGAAGGAATGTGCTGCTCAAATTTATACTTATAATTGATACTACTGCTGTTACTACGATGACTACTACTACGATACCAATAAAGATGTGAATAATGTGAATATCTGAAATAGTCACAAAACAATTGACTACTTGACTGAAAAACGTGATTTATTACTGGTAACATACCAGAACATACTGGTCATCAGACTTCCCTCAGACTTTGCATCAAAAGAATGAAACAAAAACTGCCAAAGCCACAAAAGAGAATAAAAAAATTCTCTTTGACAAACGAACAGGAGCCATACTGAATAGCAATCCAAGCAGTAGAGTTTATGTTTGGTAATGAATTTCAAGGCTTTCTAGCCACTACCTGTATCCATGAGATAAACATGTCAGTGTTCCACTTCATGCAATGTTTCTTTTTGGTAATATATTTTGTGATATTTTACTATTTTTTATGTTTTATGCTGGGAATATTGAATGAATTTGGTCCTTTGGTAATTCTGACAGATTTTTTTCACCCGGCTTTTATTGGGGACCAACCTTTATTGACACATTAACATCCGGGTCTTTGTCGGAAGTTTTACGGTACAGACATTTCATATTGGTTGGTGTATGGCATACTCCGTTCCAAATGTTGTCCTTGTGTACCTCCAGCTCTGATGTGCATTGTTAAGCCGGACGGGCCTCCCCAGCTGTGTAAGACAGATGAGATAGGAGAGATGGTCATCAACTCCCGTGCTGGAGGCACCATGTACTATGGCCTGCCCGGAGTCACAAAGAACACCTTTGAGGTATGGATGCAGAACGATGCTCAGAATATGCTCATAATACTTCACATACTACAGGAAAGTTCCATAAATCCTTTGTTTTCGTGTTATGTTGCCATGCTTCCTATTTTGTGTGCAGGTGATCCCAGTTAATGCCAATGGAGCTCCCATTGGAGAGATTCCCTTTGTAAGGTCAGGACTCCTGGGGTTTGTAGGCCCAGTAAGTAGGACTGTTGGCTGTGAGTACATGAGTTTCTGTAATAAAGTATGTGTGGCAGTGATAACTTGTGCCTTCCTGAAACTTCCTGTCTTCTCTCTGTGTAAGGTCTGTATGTTGATATTGACCATGCTGTATATCCCCACTCAGGGCAGTCTGATCTTTGTGGTGGGGAAGAATGAGGGTCTGCTGATGGTGAGTGGACGGAGACACAACGCTGATGACCTGGTGGCCACCGCCCTGGCCGTGGAGCCAGTCAAGACCGTGTACCGTGGGAGGTGAGGGCAGCATGGGCAAGGAATCATGAGAATGATTGAGCAAGACAGGAGAAAGACATACTGTGTTACTACAGAAGGTAGATTACATGTTTATACAAAGCATGTGTAGAAATGTCAGCTTTGGTCCTCCATAAGAAACATGCTGAACTCTACTATCTTTGTTTGCACACTGGATCACACAAGTGTGAAGGTTGCTAGTTCATCACTACTGACATCTGGTGGTGTAAAGGAAGCACTGCAGGCCCAAAACAGGCCATGACTACTGCTAGCTGATGTTCAATGTGTCTGAGTGTGGGCGTTAGCAAAGTGTGTGAGAAAGGAATGTTGCAGAAGAGTCTCAAGCTGCATAAAAACTGTGTGTGTGTGTGTGTGTGTGTGTGTGTGTGTGTGTGTGTGTGTGTGTCTCAGGATCGCTGTGTTTTCAGTAACAGTGTTCTATGATGAGAGGATAGTGATCGTGGCGGAACAGAGGCCAGATGCCAGTGAGGAGGACAGCTTCCAGTGGATGAGCCGGGTTCTTCAAGTAAATCACTTCAGTGGTGCTACTGTTAAATGTTAAAGTGTTCATTTCCACAATGCGATACATCCATTCTGGAAAAAAATCATTCAATATTTCTAGCATATAGAGGATTCCATCTGTAAAACTGATATAATTTTGTCAACCAAGATCTTCAGTTACCTTCTATCGTTTAAAAGGTCATCATAATCATCATAATTTGTTTTGATTTTGTGCAGTCAACTATTTTGTAAGTGTTGTAAATATGTGTCACTTTTTCACATGGTGGATATCTCATTTTGGAATGAAAGTCTTCCATTTTAAAATAGTACATGTATATGACCACCACAGACCATTACTAACCAACAAACATTTTTTTCTACTTCTGTCCTCTCACCATTTGTTTTTGTCCCCAGGCTATAGACAGCATCCACCAGGTGGGCCTGTACTGCCTGGCCCTGGTCCCTGCCAACACCTTACCTAAGACCCCCCTGGGAGGCATCCACATCTCCGACACCAAGCAGTTTTTCCTAGAGGGCAACCTGCATCCCTGCAACATCCTCATGTGTCCCCATACCTGTGTCACCAACCTCCCAAAGCCACGCCAGAAGCAGCCAGGTGTGTGTGTGTGTGTGTGTCTAAGAAATAAATATGGTTGTAAAATATGCATCACAAGCATCTCTCTCTCTCTCTCTCTCCCTCTCTCACTCTCTCTGTTTTTCTGTTGCAGTGGGTGTGGGTCCAGCCTCCATCATGGTGGGCAACCTGGTGGCAGGGAAGAGGATCGCCCAGGCTTCAGGCAGGGACCTTGGCATGATCGAGGACCAGGACCTCATTAGGAAGGTAGTAAGACCACACACACCATAACATCCACTGCCAACCAGCCAGTAACTTTGAATCTGTTTCTCTGAACCACATTTCAGTCTTTTAGAAGAGCCACATGCACGTACTTCAGGATTAGTGAGAAGCTTGTGGCTGTACTTGATCATATCAAAGCATATTATGATGGTAAATGGGACAAAGACTGTCCACTGCCAGTGTTGACCCAGACTCGCTCAGAGCTCAGTTTTATGGACGTGAAAATTGTGGACTGTCTCCTCTGTCTTTCCGCTCTCGTCTCTCCCTGGATGTAGCTCTGTATGTGGCCCACTATGATGGTAAGACTCCTGGCCCTTCCAGCTCTGCAGCCACATTCCCTGTGCACCCTGCTCTTACCTTTGTTTATGCTTGTCATGGTCAATAGCATATTGTGGTGACATGTTTTTGCTGCACGTCCATATAAAAAAATAATTTTAAGTTTTGTGTTTAAATGTGAAGCAAGCTTAGAATATGCATGTTTTTTTTTTCATCAGTGGTACATCATCAGCCTGAACATCTTCTGTGGCTACCCCCCTCTCCCTCCAAATGTACCACTAGGATACGAAATTATTGTTCATTATTTTAAGGGGTAGATTGGCTCCTTATGTGATATCTCATGCCAGAAAGCTGTCTACTGAAGATATGTGATATTTTCTGAGAGTTTTATTTAGATGTGTTCAATTTGGTTCCTTCCATCAGCACAAAAGCCCCACCCTGGATATGCCTGCCATGTTCAGATGTGTAGACCTGATGTGTGTGTGTGTGTGTGTTTTTTTTCTTACTTCAGCATCAGTATTTGACGGAAGCTCTACAGTGGAGGGCGCAGACAGACCCAGACCATGTTCTCTACGTGCTGCTTAATGCCAAGGTACCACTCTGACCTGGTCATACGCTGATACAATGCAGATGTCAGAATCACGTTAATCATGAGGCACAAATGTAAAGGAATTTGTCTTTGCAGAGACATAGTGACAAGGTATAGAAGTACATACTGATACATACGGTACATATGGTAGAGGGACAGCAGCACCTCATCTACAGTGCAAAAGGACAATGCAAGACATACTATTGACAAGGAGACTAGATATATCACTCCACATAGGTACGTTTAATTTCTATAGCTCTGTTTTTGAGCAGTGCAGCATGCAGTCTGGTTGTTGCTGATATAGAGATCCACTTCCTTCCACGTACAATGCCCAGATATGGATTATAGTTTACTTGTAACATAACAGATGGTCTCTACATGAATTACACCTTGCTTTCCACTTGACCCTGCCTGTCTCTCTGCACCATTCCTTCCTGCTCTTCAGGGGGTAGCAGTGTGCACAGCTACTTGCATCCAGCTTCACAAGCGAGCGGAGAAGATAGCTGCGGCGCTCACTGAGAAAGGCAGCATCAACACTGGAGAAAATGTTGTCCTGCTCTATCCTCCTGGTAGGTTCTGCTTCTGGCATCCTGTAAGTGTGTCGAAGTACCACTCCCAATGAGCTGAATTACTGTGAGTCTAAATTGGTTTTCTCTCTTTTTTTCCTCTCTCTCTCTCTCTCTCACTCTCTCTCTCTCTCTCTCTCTCTCTCTCTCTCTCTCACTCTCTCTCAGGCATTGATTTGATAGTCTCCTTCTACGGCTGTCTCTATGCTGGATGTGTTCCTGTAACTGTCAGACCGCCACACCCTCAGAACCTGGCAGCCACACTGCCCACTGTCCGCATGATCATTGATGTAAGTGTGTGTGTGTGTGCGCATGCTTGTGTGTGCATGTATACGCCTGCATGCGTGTACCTTCATTCAATCCTAAGAACAGGGCTCTCTTTTCAGGTGTGCCCTATTTTCAGACCAAGAATGATAATCATAAAAGACAACAACAACAAAATAATAATAATAACAGTACACGCCCAAGGACCTGTCTCATGAAGCAAGTTCAACATACATCAGAGTATCTTTATGATAGCTGGCTTCACGAAACCAAACAAAGGCAATCCCGGCTAACCGGTCTCATGAAGCTCTCGCTCTGTCAACACAGGCTTATCCAATCCAGCTAGGAGCGCGTTCACATAAAAGGGGCGGGTTTGTAACAAATAGTCAGTCACATGCAACATGGACAGATCCAGAGCAGCGTACTTAAGATGAAACTATTGATCCCTGTGGACAAATTAGGTCATTGCAGCAGCAAACGTAATAGGATTCCATGGGGAAAAGAAAATAGAATACAAGGGTGCAATGCAATGGGTGCAATATGTTACACCAATCGCTCTTGGGAATCTTATGAAAGAATTTCAGCTCACTTAATAAGCAACAGTGGATTTCATTCATTATTGATAACTATTGGCAATTGATGTAAGCTACCTGCGATTTGATAGAAGCCCTCTTTTATATCCAGAGTGGGCAAATGGCCTGGAAATGCTACAAACCTTTCATTATATCTCTGATATAATAAATGACCAGGTAACAGCCCTCCTTGTTAATTCAATAATCCCCCTGCACAGTGCTTTTTATTACTTGTCTCATTTGTTTGAATGCAATGTTTTTGTTCATATTGGGCTTTGTAAATAGAAATTTTATTTTTAAAAAGTCAACAGGATCCTTTTGGAATGGTGATGCCATTTTTTGAGTTGATGAGTGAGGAGGTGGGCTTTTTACGTGTTTGGATTGGATCTGACAGCCTGAACATAACTGTGCAGCCTACGTTACCATGGCCATGTACCCCCCTTAAAAGTGAGCTACCGTCATGAGACAGAAAATCCAGGGTTAAGCCCAAAGTTAGCTTCTTAAACCAGTAATTTTACTTTGTGAGACAGGCCCCGAGATGGACCCACGGCCCATTGGATCAGTTTTGATGACGCTGCCACCTAGGGGCATTAGGGAGACGTTTTACAGCTCAGTGTTGTGACTCAGTTTGTCAATCAGCAACATCCTCAAGGGTCCAGTGAAAAAAAACTTGCCTAGGATCAGTTCAGGGCCAGTGACCTGAACTGAAAGGGAGGGATGAGTGCTAGTTTGAAGTTTTCCTGAAATGTGTTCCATCTTCATGCTGCATAATTGCTAAAGTCTATCCTGATTACATCCTGCCTCGGTGTACCACAGAGCGACATCGGAGGTCCTTCTTGCCCACCGACGTCAGACTTTACAATTCATCCCTGGACTAGCCATCAATTGTCTCGGGTGCTGTGACAAAGAAATTTCCCCCTGGGGATTAATAAAGTACCTACCTACCTTTAGGTCCAGATATCCGTATGATTGATGAGTTGTTGCCTATGATTGTAAGAGAGATACATAATTTTGTGTGTGTGTGTGTGTGTGTGTGTGCGTGCATGGTTATGTGTGCTTAGAGGGGCTGTTGTCACTTTATGTTATTCTTGTAAATTTGTAGCATTTCTCATCCCAATGAAAACTATCATGCTTGTGTTTTGTTACCAGGTCAGTAAAGCAGCGTGTATCCTCACCACTCAAAACCTCATGAGGATTCTGCGCTCCAAAGAGGCTGCTGCTACTGTAAACATTAAAACGTGGCCAACAATCATAGACACAGGTGAGACACCAAAAGATCCTCAGTGCACAGGCCCTGTAGCTAGACATTGGTGCTCACACCGTAGATGAACTTGATCTGACTTGACTTTTTTTATGATATATCTGCTGACAATGTTTTATTTTTGTGGTTTAGTTTTTACTCAAATAATTTGTTGTTCATTTTTCTCCAGACCAAATTCTAGTCCAGAATTATAAAACATTTGCTGGGATTTTGTTTAGAAAGGTTCTTTCTTCTCAACAGTCTAGTGTACGATAAATATGATATATTTTTTTAAATAACCAGAAGTTATTGTGACTCTGGATACTGGTTGATTTTTTTTAAACATTTGCCAATACCAAAATATCTGTAAGTATTTGCCCATATCAGTGCACTGATATACCGGCCAAGTCCTGGCTAGGATGTCACCCACACGTTTGAACTCACTTTTGAACTCAGCTATAATGTCCATGTTTCCAGATGACCTTCCTCGCCGCCGGCCACCGCAGATCTACAAGCCACCCACAGCAGAGATGATAGCCTACCTGGACTTCAGTGTGTCCACTACAGGCATGCTCACTGGGGTCAAGGTGAGACACACAAGCCTACCTGTTTTTTGATAGTGTCTCAGTGCTTCTCAGATTTTGACTCTTTCTATGTTAAGGCTCTAATGTGTGTTCTTGTTCATGTCAGATCTCCCATGCGGCGGTCAGTGCTCTATGTCGCTCTGTAAAGCTGCAATGTGAACTGTACTCCTCTCGCCAAATAGCCATCTGCCTGGATCCTTACTGTGGTCTGGGCTTTGTCTTGTGGTGTCTCGCAAGGTACCGTACCACTCCCTGACAATACATGTTACATACAAAAATTTGGTTTCTATTGCTTTCTCTTTCTTGTTCACTCATTCATTCTCTTCCATGTCTTGTCTTGTAGTGTGTACTCAGGTCACCAGTCCATCCTGATCCCTCCCTTTGAGTTGGAGGGCTGCCTATCTTTGTGGCTGAGCACGCTCAGTCAGTACCGCATCAGGGACACCTTCTGTTCTTACTCCGTCATGGAGCTCTGCACTAAAGGCCTGGGCACACAGACAGAGTTACTCAAGGTCAGGGTTGCACAAACACACACATCCAGAGAGAGAATCATGAAACACATGGATATGAAAAAAAGATAATCTTGCTCATAGTTTTGATCACTCTGTGTGTTTTAGGCACGGGGTGTGAACCTGTCATGTGTGCGGAGCTGTGTGGTGATAGCAGAGGAGCGCCCTCGTCTGGCCCTCACACACTCCTTCTCCAAGCTGTTTAAGGACCTGGGACTGTCCCCCAGGGCTGTCAGCACCGCCTTTGGCTCCAGGGTCAACCTGGCCATCTGCCTGCAGGTACTCTAGCCAACTCAAAAACTTAAAGTGAAGTAAAATGTGAGTACAATGTAGAGTGTAAAACCAGTGTGGGAACTGTATGTGTCGAGGTGTTCAATCAGGCCCTTTTCTGTATGTATCACAGGGCACCACTGGTCCTGATCCCTCTACAGTGTATGTGGACATGAAGTCCCTCCGCCATGACAGGTGAGAACACATGGATCATTATCATCAGGGTGTCTGCAAGTCTTAAATGTCTTAAATTGAGCTATCTAAATTCAAGGCCATAAAAGGTCTTAAATGCAGTTAAATATAGCGTTTAGGTCGTAACTATGGCATCAGAGGTCTGAAAGATGCTGTGCCTTTCTAGTGAGATACCAACCTGGCCACACTGACCTATAGATCTTCTGTTTGTTCACTTTTTATGTTTAATTTTGTGGGGACGTTGATCTTGAATTCTATTTTAATTTGCTTTAAAAAGTTTTAAAAAGTCTCAAATTTAACTTGCTAAAATCTGTATAACATGGTTATATTGTGTGTGTGTGGTTCTCGCAGAGTGAGGCTGGTGGAGAGAGGAGCACCTCAGAGTCTTCCTCTAATGGAGTCTGGGAAGGTGAGGTTTTTCATGTGTATTCCCAAAGTATAGATTCAGTTTGCAAATTGTTTTGTTAAAGTTGTGTATGTTTACTGTTCATCTCTCACTATCTTTACATTTTCTCTGTCTTTAGATATTGCCGGGCGTCAGAGTGATAATCGTCAATCCAGAGACCAGAGGCCCACTAGGTGATTCCCATCTAGGAGAGGTGAGAGGATGATTGGCTATAGCAGAGCTGGGAAAAGACACTGTCCTTTTGTGACATAAACATGGGAGAGCCCCAAGACAGGAAATGGAAAATAAAACTAGAAGACACTCGAAGAGCACAAACCTCTGTCAGCGCTGAACAATTCTCTTGCTGTTACACCCAACAACATCATTCCTATCACCTAAATTGATTTCTTGACCCTGCAAACATACCCATAGGATTTGGAATCAAGTCTCTATGTCTGCTAGTTTCATAGTTTGTTATTTTTATGGCTAAAAAAACAATCCAATTTCCAATGGAAATTTCATGGAAATCTGTTCTGTACGTTTTTGAGATATCCTACTGACAGACAGACAAACTAACTACATGGGTGAAAACCTAACCTTGGTAGAGGTAATAATGGGAGACCTCTTGGTTGATAACATGACAAAACCACAACCGGAGTTTTCTTCCCTCTGAGACCTGTAGTGACCCAAATCCTTGTGTGTGCTTCTCTTGTTAGATCTGGGTGAACAGCCCTCACAGTGCCAGTGGCTACTACACCATCTATGGAGAGGAGAGCCTGCAGGCCGACCACTTCAACACCAAGCTCAGCTTCGGAGACCCGCAGACCTTATGGGCCCGGACTGGGTACTTGGGTTTCGTGAAGAGAACCGAGCTGCTGGACGCCAGCGGGGGTAAATAGGCCCTGCCACAGATAGACTGCCTCAAGACAGTCAACCCTAGTTCAGTTTGCTGTTAGATAGATAGATTAATAAATTACTATCATCTAGAGGCTAGAGGCTTTTGTTCTTCATTTTTCCCATAGAAATGAATTGTGGAGCGTGAATAGTGTTATATGGTGTCAATTTCTAAACACTTTTAAAATATTAACTTTATAATGAATTCAATTTTTTAACATTTCAAGCTGAAGCAAGCACACTTCCAGCTGCTTTCAGCTAGCCCACACATTTTCTGTATAAAATGCACTTTTCTAGTTTGTTGTTTTGTGTCTCTCAGATCGTCATGATGCCCTCTTTGTGGTGGGCTCGCTGGATGAGACTTTGGAGCTGAGGGGGCTGCGCTACCACCCCATTGACATCGAGACCTCAGTGTCCCGGGCTCACCGCAGTATCGCTGAGAGGTTAGAATGATCCCTTCGTACCTGTACCTTTTTAGATAATACACGTGTTGTTGACTGCGACTGTAAACAGGCCTATAGAAATGGAAGGGAAGAACACGACCGGAAAGAAGGTGAAGGCAGACGTCATATAAGGAGACAACCATTCATGTTTTCTGTCTCATCCTCCTGAAGCTGTCATAACTTTCCCTGTATTCCAACAATTATTACGACATCTTTGCCTTGTCCTCTTGTTACGTATTTTGTCATAATTTTTGAGAAACAAATGCTTGACTTTCACTTTAATGCACCATGGCTAACAAAAATACTGAGTGTACAGTATTTTTTCCTTTTCTCACACTGTTCTGGAGAGTATTATGTATTATGTCATAGATTTCATTGAATTTCAATAAAAAGAACTCCAGTAGTATTTCTAGTTCTGTCATGAACAATCATCATTCATCAATAATCATTTAATCACCCTACTCCCTTTCCTCCCAGTGCGGTGTTTACATGGACCAACCTGCTGGTGGTGGTGTCGGAGCTGTGTGGTTCAGAGCAGGACGCGTTGGACCTGGTGCCTCTGATCACCAACGTTATCCTGGAGGAGCACCACCTCATCGTGGGAGTGGTGGTCATCGTTGACCCTGGCGTTATACCCATCAACTCCAGAGGAGAGAAGCAGCGGATGCACCTTCGTGACTCTTTCCTTGCTGACCAGCTGGATCCCATCTATGTGGCTTACAACATGTAAGGTGTTCTTGGCCTCGGCGTGTGGCTGAGCGGAGCTGGTCTGGTCTTGATTGGCCGACAGTCTGGCTCCTGGACCATCGCCGTGGCATCTGACTATTAGCGTCCCAGACAGTGAAAGGCAACAGCATGGACTGTGTGAAAGAGACTGGACATTGATGAACACCTAATGTACTGACACCTGACCCTTAGTGACACCAGCTTATATTGGCCACTGCATGTCTGTGACTGGGCTTGTCATGTTTGGAGATATTCACTGTGTTTTATAGAAAGATTTCCGCCAATGGGACAGAGGCAACTAGACCAAACATGTCAAGACTGTTCTGCTGCAATTTAAAAAAGTTGAAAACTTGGTTGCACTCACTGGAGCAAGGGCAGATTAACATGTACAACAGAGCCCCTTTTGAAATGAATTCTATATTATTATATTATAATCTATATTATTCTATATTCTTTGTGAACATCCTTACTCTGTACTGACTTAGTGCTGACCCCTAGTCCATTCTCACTGAGTAAGGCTGATAAATTGAGGCCCCATGAAAATATATATATTATATTGCCCCATGTTATTGAAGCCAAATAGACTTTCACAACTTTCCTGTTCTAATTTATTTCCTGCCTTATAAACTTAAATCATACATTCCTTTCTTCATTTCTAGCCGTAGCTGTTTACCCATTCCCTTTTAACTTTGAATAGTGGTGGAAATATTGACTGATATCCAAAGGGATCAGGATGATAGAGGATAGAGGCCATATTCTGTACTGTACCTATATAAAAGCCTCTTTGTATTTTACATATGTTACTGTATAAATATTTTTAACTGTATAAATGTATAAATGCTCAAGTCATTTCTCTCAACTGATGGTTTCTGGATAGCTAACCCAGATATGAAATGACGAGATGAGATGGTAGCAGAAAGAAACATTGTAAATAAGATTTTAACAAATTTGACAGTGAAGTCAATCGATTAATCCTAAAGTATCATCAGTCCAGATAAATATAATCATAACATTGCACTTTCTCTAAAAATTGTCTATTTTATTATTAAAAAAAGGCATTATTACTTATGGTTCAGGAGAATATGCTTGAGGAGCTCACAAGAGTTTACCTGGAGGGCTATTATGTCAGGTTCTTTTCCATGGAAGACATATGGAAAAGATTTAGGAGTATGCTAAAACCAATGTGATGACTGTTTTCACTCTGCCAGGTTATTTTGAAAATACCTAAACGTAGGCCCACAACTGCTGTTCATTTAATTTCTGCCATTGTTGGTTGTATTGCAAAACAGTTATAACCTCCTAGTTTTTGTATTGTCTAATAGAGCAATTGTTTGAGAGATCAGACAAAGGCACTTTCCATTTCCTCTCCACAGTCAGAGTTCGTTCAAGCTGTCTGGTGTGTCTTTGTAGAATTTTGTAATGCATTACTTTGAATACTAACTAAAGTGTTGAAAAGGCTGTAGTCAATAGAACCAAGTCATGATGTTTCTGAATTATTTTCTATGTTGAATCACTGGAATTATAAGCCCTTGTAAATGCAATTGCAAAGCTGAGCCACATTGGAAATGTCCTTGATTAACAAATACAGGTAGTTTGTTGTAGGAATAGGAGAGGGTTAAAATTTCATTTATGTCAAGATGCATTCACAAACTACTGTTTTATATGCTCCCTGTAATCACATGCTTTCCCTGTGCTTCTTGCAATAATTCAGAGGTTCATTGTAGGGGATTATTTGTCTATGATGAACCTTTACTGTTAACATGTACATAGATTTGTTGTTTTGTAGCTTTTTGGACTCTCCTTTGTGTGAATATGAGAGCTTTCTGTCCCAGTGTAACATTCAATCATGCCAAACACAATATCAGATATATGTTTGATCAGAAAAGAAGTGATCCATTTTAAGATGAACACATGGGAATATTATCTCATTGAATTAGAACACTGTGCACTGGTTGTACTCACGTTTCTACAGGACTTGTCTGGATGTGAGTGAATGATTTAATTATACTTCATCGTTTCATTAAATGTCTCAATAATTTTAGAGATTAAATGGTTGACATTTGATTTTGCCTAATTATACTGTCCACTAAGAAAAAGAAAGAAAAAAACCCAACATATCTTAGCACTGACTTAACTCTTAATTTTTGCAGCAGAACGTTTGCATGACTCAGCCAAGCAACGTGGGAGAGATACTTTTTTAGAAGATACCTATATAAATATATATCTATATTCAGGGAACAAAACTCTGATAACACAGGGAAGGACCAGATGGTCCCTTGGTGCAATCTGTGAATATTACCCATGATAATGTCGATGTTTGTCGAAGAACTCGCTTGTTATTGAGGCAGGCATTGCAATCTTGACGAGTGAAAAGGCGGGGGGTTACTGACAACCCAGTGTCCATCTACCATTTACCTGCTTCACTGGGAAGTCTAAGGGCTTCCTTTGGTTTCCACTCTTTTCTTACACACTATGCAATCAATAACAGTGCAGTTTAATCTCAAAGCGTGCACAACCTGGTGGAAATACATGATGCTTCCACATTTTGTAATAACTAAGGAGAGAAGATTGACTAAAATGTAACCAGTGGTGTACATAAGACTATATTCATCTCTGTTGAATGGTTCTATCAATATTTTGTGTATGCACTCTTGGTATGTTGTATATAAATTCTTTGCTGAATTCCAAGTTGGTCCATGAGGGGGCGATCCACTGATCTCTAATCTTTGATGCTAGGGAGGTATTTTAACTCGTATAATTAAGAAATAAAGATGGTAGAACCCTCCCCAATTTTTTCTCACTTATTTTCTATTTTGGTTTGTTGTATTTGCTGTTTTATACTTTATGCAAAAGTAATGCAAAATAAAGAAACCCGTTTTACTCAATGTAGGTGTCCTTATTTTATTGACAAGTTTAAGTAATGATGTAACTGGGATCGAAATTTAGCTGAAAATCATTGCCTTGCTGAATTAATTAAATTGGCCGCTTTAAATTTGAGTAAATAAAACAAACAAATTCCGTCCCTCCACCCAGTGTACGAAAGTTCGTTCATTGGGCCGTACTCTATTACATTGCCCTCACTGCACATAATATGAATAGAAGTTAATGTAAATGAAAACGTATTGGTCTCGCCATTGCCTCTTACAAGAACAGTCTGTAATCACTTATTTGGACTTTCAATTAAAATGTTGTGTGAGGCAGAGAAGTCCTCATAAAATCACACAATACCCAGTCCCTTTTGAAGTAAAGCCAGAAGTCCTGTCTTCAGTTAAAGCAGCTGAGCAGTTTATGTAGCAAGTATTAGGCATCTTGACAGATAAACTATTTTATGTACAGACCAAAGAATCATTGGTTCAAATATCAGAATCATCAGATAGAGTCGACTCTGTTTAGTTTCAACTCGATCTCAAACTAGTTGGAGTCAAAGAATCCACTCTTCTGGGCTCAACCCTAGCTGCAGTCGCTGCCAATGCAGTTAAAAATGACACATATTATGGCATTGGTCATTAATGTTATGACATCAGATATTAATCTGAGTTCACACTTATTAGGTTTGACGATTAAATACAAATGAATTGGTTTAAAACAGTATTTCTTTTAAAAGCTCACGCTTTTATTTTGAAGGCAGGATGATACTGCTCTTTCCTTTCCTTGGGAATCCTATAATCATATCGCTCATCACTCGATTGTTCTAGACTGCAGCCACTAGAGGCGGGTCTCTCAGAAATAATAATGAGGGGTGGAAGTAACAAAAATTAATTGATAAAAATGGAGGTGATGAAAATGCATGTGAATTGAAAAATAGAGGTAAAAATGGATGTGAAATGAAAAATAGATAAATTATCAAGTGGTTTGATTAATTTAAAGCTGATTTGATTAAAACAGTCGTGATATGATGCAAACAGAGCCATGTTTCATCATTTTCCCCGTCTTACATTCATCATTCATCATTCACAACATGATCCCTGAGCAGAACATATCTGTCTTAAGCCAAACTCTTACCAAGTGTTATGCATCTTTCTAATATCACTTAATAAGTGATACAAATAGAACAGTGGCTTATTGTGAATGCCATACAGCCAAATAATGACTTAGCGTCACTGAAATAAATAAATGATTAAATAATTAGATACATTAATAAATACATAGGCTACATAGATTCCGTGCCATATTTAATAATTCATAGATTTAATTTTATTATTATGTATTTATTGTCACATTACACAATACATTTAATTATTTATATATATATATTTATGTATTTAATTTAGTCCGAAATATTCCTCCATAATAGTCTGCTTTAAGGTTTTCTAGAAAATCCCTCGAGGTCTTCTTCGTTTTCTAACAGCAGTCAGCAATCAACGTTAAGGGCAATTACTGCCACCTACTGAATTGACGTGGGCTAGAGACAGGAAGGGATTAAACCTACCTACCGCTGACCCAGTTTCTCTTATTTAAAAAGATGGATAAACACTTCGTACCCCTATCTGCACAAAATCACTGTTCTTATTTCATTTTAAAACATACATCATTTTCTCTGTCCCTTGTGTCTAAAATCACCACATTAACATCTGAATGAACCAGTAGCCATGGTGTACTTCTTGGGATCACAACTGTTAGACTAAACACCATCCTTTCCTGTCCAACCCCTTCTTTCAGGTCGGCACCTTTCCCTCCGTTTCTATCATCGATGAATTCGTGAAGATCTTTTCACCAATCACAAAGTCTAAAGGAAACAATTGCGTCATATGTTCTTGCTAGCGAGCACCGCCCCTTTCCTTTAGAAAAAAACTATTTTTTATAGCTGACGTCTTTGTGTTTTTAGCTATTAGCCGTGGCTGCCAACTAACTTTATAAACTAATTTTCTTATTTTTTTCAAAATTTTAGACACGAGTTGCTGTCGTACGTCCACGCTGTGAACAAGAGCAGCTCCACGGCGCTTGAAAGGTAAACTTTTGGCTAGCTGGGCTTTGGCGATGTGCTCGCCTGGCTGTCTGCTCCGCTGTGGTGGTAATGGCGGCTGCGGGACCGTCAACTCCTCGTCGTTTTACGAAAGGGAAGGTGTAGTTAGCTTCTAATGGCTCCCTGTATCGCTGACGTCTATTGACGCGGGTACTTGCGTGCCAGTGACAGTGTTGTTACACATATTTGCTCACTGAGACAAAAGCTCATCCATCCCGAGAGCATACTACCTAGCCATGCCTCGTATATAGCTAGAAACCTTTGTTTTTAGAGGTTTAACGTTAAGTTGGTTACCGCCAGTTTAACATAGCTACCGTCTACTACCAACGTTAACTTTGGCTAACTCGAACATTCTAGCAACGTTAACTCGAGGCATACATTTTGTTAGCAACACACTGCTTGGAAATGAAAGTCCACTTACTGAAATCTGGTTATTCGTGTGAAAAAAACTGGGTTAAAATAGTGTTTTGTAGTATTTTTTAATTGCCTATCAGGCCTAGCTGATGTTTTCTAACGCACGGCTAGTTGCCAGGGCTAACCAAAAAGGAAGTCGATTTTTAAGCTACGTTTAACCGACCTATTAAGATGTAACAGTTAATGTTAGAAAGGATGATTTGACATCGCAGAGAGTCTGGCTATGTCTTAAATTGGGGCTGTCGTGAAACATTAACATAGATTCATCTGCCCCCAGTCACTATGGAAGAAGTACAGCAAGGCAGCAATGGCACAGATTCAAATATTGTCACCATCCCCACAACCATCACAGCTTCTCAGATCTCACAGATAGCCCAACAGGTAAAACACAATATTTCATCCCTTTGAATATAGCTCCACGTATACGTTAATAACTATTTAATAAGCATTACAATGCATCGTCCTAGTAGTCTTACATTGTTAAAACCTTCGTCAGAATATGGCATGCACATTGCAAACTGGAAAGTTTCCAGACCTCAGTTTTTTTTAGTGGTTTGATTTTGTTTAATCCTGTAATCACTAACCTCTTAAAAGGGAGGATTAAGGATTTTTAGAGCACTATCCTGTTGATCACAGATCAAGCCCATTTTAAATCATTGCATTGTCATAGCTGTGATTTTGTATGTGAGAATTTTCACTAGCTAGCCTTTATTAGCAATGCCAGTGAAAGTCAATGTGAAATGAAACTTTCTTTCAAAGTTGTATTGCATAAGATTGCATGAAATAATTCCATTGAGTTCTTTAAAATGGCTCCATTACTTATTCTTATGAATCAGTGTAAACAAGCTTTCTATTTGTTTACTGCAAACAGATAGATTTCACATCATATTCTGTGGATTTGAAATTGTCATTGGATGCTTGTAGATGTCACTGGGCGGTTCTCCTGTGACTGTGGTGCAGCTCCCGGGAGGTCAGTTTCAGGTTCACGGAGTGATCCAGTCTGCCCAGTCCTCAGTCATTCAGTCCCCTCAGGTGCAGACTACACAGGTGAGACCCGCTTCCAATACTTGGGGCTCTATAGTAGTGCTTCTGAACGATGGCCTCTGTTCTATAATGTCCTTAGATTATGTTTGTAAATTTTCTCTTTGCCACATTACACTATTACTTATGTGCACTTGAATACACCTCTATTTTTTGTAGGGCCAGGGTTCAGACAGTGAAGATTCACAGGACTCATCAGACAGTGGAGGTGCAGCCCACAAGACCAGAGAAATACTGGCAAGACGACCCTCGTACAGGTACGCCACAAAGCCAAACAACAAAACAAACAAAAAAACAAACAAAAAAAAAACTGGGTGTTTGACTGGGTAATGATCAAGAGGCTCATCCTACCTTTTATTACTTTGTAGGAAGATCCTAAATGAACTTTCATCTGAGGAAGTGACAACACACGAGGGAAAAGATGACCCTGCTTCCACAGGAGTGACAGGAGTTACCGTGCCCACCCCCCCAATATACCAGACCAGCACCGGCCAGTACAGTATGAACTTCTCCATTCCATACTGCATGCACTAAAACAGTAGTTCCCAAAGTGGGGTCCAGGGACACTTAGGGGGGTCTCCTGCAAATTGTGGGATGGTTTAATGTCCACATGGTTTCACTTTGCTGCAGAAATATGACAGAATGTATACAAATTTTACGATCATAGATATAGCGACTATTGAGGACCACAAAAAGTTGCTGACAGGCTGAAATGGGAAGTGTCTCTCTGACATGCTCCTACCTACATCCGTGATGTTATAATTGGAGTCAAACAGTGCAAAAATGATAATGTAGTCCGTAGTATTTCGAACCTCAATAGAATTCGGTGTTCAATAGAATTTGCGTTCAATGTAATTTGTGGTCAAAAAAATATATACCCCCCCCCCC
>OOFE01011107.1:17544-29591 GCA_900323365.1 Monocentris japonica
CCCCCTCACTCCCTGCCGTACAGGTGAACAGGAAATAAATAGGAAGTGAACCCATGACCGTGTGACCCCAAGTGACATACCAACCACCCCCACTTGACAACAAAAAATGAGAATATAAACAAATACATTCCTGGCCCCTTCAATAGGTTTCACACTTTCCACTAAAAGCTCCCCAGCAACAGATAGATAATATCTAGTAGCAAATATCGTTCCAGTTTGTATATCCCTGCACTATTACATCATTCTTGGTCTTTTGTGCCACCAAACTGCATGACCAGTGTCATGAAGTACTGGGTGTTTATGCAGTTGTCGATTGAAGTTATAGTTGTGTAATTGGAAAATGTACCCAGACTAATTCTAACATGTGACTTACCCAATTCTGATGTCCTCTGTGTGTTTAACCTAGTTACCATCGCCCCTAATGGCACAATCCAACTGGCCACTCCAGGGTCCGAAGGTATTCAGGGACTACAAACTCTCACCATGGCCAACTCTGGTGCAGCCCAGCAAGGCACCACCATCCTTCAGTATGCCCAGACACCCGACGGCCAGCAGATACTGGTGCCTAGCAACCAGGTGGTTGTACAAGGTGAGTAAGACATGGAGTGGACTAAGCACACCAATATTGCCTGCTAATGTAGTCATTGTCTTTGGGTTGGGACTCCATCAGGAGGCCAAGTGGGTTACAGGATGAAGGTCAAACATGTTTTTTAAGGTTTCATGGCCTAGTTCCACCAAGATGATTTGATTACAGTCTAAGAGCACAAGTAACCTTAAAGGCAAGGTTCGACATTGTAGAAGCTTGTCTTATTGGCTACCAGTCAAGCCCCCTCTGATGACATTCAAACAGTTTTCACAATCTTGTTTTTTTTTAATTTTTCTCAAAATTGTATCCAAGTCTTTTCAAATGGTTCTATTCACAACCAACTTGGTTACAATTGGAATGGCCTGTATAATATATTAAGAAATGTGTTTTCATTTTTCATTTCAAGCCAAGGATGCTGGAATATAGTCAAGCATTTAGGTTTTGGAATATAATTTTGCTATAGGTGGTCAGGATGCCTAAGAGTTAAATGGGCAGGAGAATCTAGACAGCATTTGGTAGTAATGAGCTTAAGTGAACTCCAGATATGTATGTGTTTAATTGAGGATGTGTTGAAAACATCTTCACACATAGAAAACACCAGTTGATATACTGAAGTAATCAACAACTGCTATTTCATAAGTGAGCACTGACTAGCCTTGTGTCAGTCAGTCACTTTAAGATATAAATTTGATCAATACTGAGTAGAAATTAGGCTCAGAAACCTTGAATCTTCTTGAATTTTCACATAGAGCTTACAAGGCCACTGACTGAGCCAACAATTTCATATAAAAATATTTGTTGTGTTCCCAGCAAAATAATTCCTCTCCTGATGGGCTCTGACATAAAACAGTCACACCTGTGGTACTACTCTGCAAGTTTAATTTTTTTCAGCTTTATAACTGATGCCTCCCAAGTTATACAATATATGCTGTGTGTCAGAAATCTCACTACTCCTACTGTAATCCCCTGACTTGTCACCTTTCTCTCAGGTGCAGGAGGAGAGGTGCAAACATACCAGATCCGCACAGCACCCACATCCAGCTCCCTGCCTCAGGCCGTAGTTATGACCTCTTCTGTGGGACTGTCTCAGAGCAAGAGTGATGACCCAACAATGAAGAGGGAAATCCGGCTTGCAAAAAACAGGTAGATATACAGTGTGAGTCTGGTTTTTGGACAGTAAAAATAATGAAAGTCAGAAAGATTAAATGTCTCCCAGATATTGTGGATAGAAAAAAAAATCAACTCTTGGGTATATTGAAACTGTAAAATTTTGTTCTGTCTCTCAGTTGATGTTGCAGCAATTTTGGGAAGGCAAAAGTTGATAGTAGATAGTTGACAATATAGTTTTTCACTTGAAACTTTGCTCAAAAGACTAAGTAACTTTACAGCATTGCCCTGGATGGCATACAGTAGGGATTTACAGGAGGAATTGGTAAGAGAGAAAGGAAGCAATACAGCAAAAGTTGAAGAGCAAAATTCAAACCCTAGAGGACATGGCATGCACTTCAACCCACTCAGCCATTATGAAGCCCCAAAAGTAACTTTTAAGTGTGACACTAGATTGTGCTAGAGGCTGTGTAAAGGGAGGCAGGAGAGTAGTGAGAGAATATGGCAGCTCTGCTTGGCTGAATTTATGGACACGCCAATTGTGGAATTGATGTGGACAGAATTCTAAGAGTTTGCCAGATTAATCTTAAATACAGGCAGACACTTTTGGGGGAAAACTCCTAATGCCAAATAACTTATTGTTGACAATTGACCCTAAAATGTAATTTAGGACATAACAAATAATAAATATCAAATATAAAAATATACAATTAAATGTATTTTTTCCAATCTACCATTTATCAAAACATTTGCCTGATATTAATGGGAATGTTAGAGCAGGCCATAATCTGCCAACAGAAAACAAGAATGAAATTATGCTGGATCACCTATAAATTCAAATGTATTATTAAAGGTTAATCATATTAGAACATTTTCCAGCATCCTTTTCTTTACAAATGAATTTTCAACACAGTTTAGGAGCAAAGCTTCAACCATTCAGCATCCTGCAGTACCCAATCTTCTTCATGAAGCCCATGTTTTTAACTCCACTCTTGCCACTACTACCCCTCTCTTTCCCAATGTTTATTATTACTCTTATATGGACAAGATACATTCCCCATATACACTTAAATGCTCATTGGATCGCAATAGGACTGTTTCCAATACTATTTTTTTTCCCTCTTGCTTCCTCAGAGAGGCAGCCCGTGAATGTCGCCGGAAGAAAAAGGAATATGTTAAATGTCTGGAAAATCGTGTGGCTGTTCTAGAGAACCAGAACAAGACCCTGATTGAAGAACTCAAAACATTAAAGGACCTTTATTGTGTTAAAACGGGATAACGTGTTTGAGGAGAGGTCAAGGAGTGAGACTTGCTATGGCAACAGCACACCTCTGCCATTTGGACATCTTGGAGTTATCTGGGAACACTTCGTTTTTGGCAGGAGGCTGAGATCCTCAAATTTTTGTTATTCTGTTTGATGCAAAAGTGACAAGTGATGGCAGTGAGAAATACCCACATAAAAGACAAATGAACGAGAAATTGGCTTTTTGGTTTTTTCACCTGCTGTTTTTTAGATTTGCTAATGCTATAACGTTTATATTTGTGTATATTTTGAGTACATGAGAGGTTTGAATTGCGGGCTTTAACTTTGACTGTCATTTTCTGATTGTGTCCCTTTACCTTCTTGCCTCCTACAGTGAACTTATTTTCATATGTTTTTAAAAATGTTGCTGTAGGAATCTTTTTTATCTTCTAACAGCATCCGCAGAATTTTGATTGTACGATTACTACAAAGACATAATTCCTGTTTCTTATGTGAACCAGCAATTCCCCCTTATTCCCCCATAAGGAGATGTTACAATTGTCATTCCTTACTTTTGTGCAATGGAATATAAAGGGTATTAGAAGAGATGTCATTGTGTACAGCTAGTTTGGTTGTTACTTGGCTGTTACTTAGACAATCAGGGAAAAAGCAGTGTCCAGGTGATATTTATTTTGTACATCTTAGGGGGAGGGGTGGGAGTGACGAGCAAAAAGTGTATGAAATGTTGCTGATTCTGTAAGTAAATAAATATATTTTCACTCTATATGTCCAGTGTAGCTCCCTTGATTTTCTGAAGTCTAAATGGACTCAGAGATCTCATTCACCTACCAAACAGTTCGTGGCTTTGGCTGTGGCTTTCAGAAACTGCTGTAATGTGAATTTTACAACACAGTAAAGGTGATGAATCTAATTCATTAAATTCACTAAATTTCAAATTTCCACAAAACCTCTAAGTATGATCGAAGTCATATTGTGTGACTGTCCCAAGCAATTTTCAAAAGTTTATTACCATATAGTGTATACAACTTTTTTTAAAAACTTCAACAAAAAAAAACAGGAGTGCATGTATCATTAAATTGTGAGAGGGTGTTAATGTGGCTAAATAGTGCACATGAAATACAATAAACAGGAACAAAGTATCTTGTGCACACAAACTAACCAAAGAGAGAGCCCAGATAAACTCAAATGAGGGAACAAAGTAACTGATGTGCATGAAATTGCACCTCACAACTGCAAATTGTTGCAATTTCTTTCCCTTCTGGCCAATCCAGGGCTGCATGTTTGCTCATAGTATTTTTATAGCCAGATTGAATGAGTTTGATGAGAAATTAAATGCTTAGCAGGTAAATATGGGTCGTCGGGGAAATCATATAGGTTTGTATACATGTTCCTGCTTTTTTGTGTGCACAGCATTTTAGAGGTGATGAATCTGAAAATGTTTATACATGGTCCTTAGTGACAAATCATCTCATTTGTCTGCAATTGGAAAAATGTCATTATTTAGAAAACGCTTTAGCAGTCAGTTACAATATTCTATGTGCAATATAATTGCTAAATTTAAAGTGTTTTAAATATATAAAACACTTTATGCACTCCAGAGGGAGCAAAAGTCAAGTATGCACATTCTCCCCACATTCACTTTATGGCATATCCCATGATGTGTGGCCTTATCATGAGAGTGACTTGCTCAGCCTCAATGTGTCTGAGGTGAAGTTCAGAGAATCCAGCTGCCTCCAGATCCTTCCACGTTGCTCTGGTAATCATGCATCCATCCCCAAGATAGTACCACATTGGCTGGAGCACATGCTGGAAGAAATATGTCCAAGAGGAGGGATCTGAGACAACATGTTCCATAAAGTAGAAGGCTCCACCCTGTAACAGAACAGAAACAAAACCCACTCCTCAAAGCAGAAGGCATTTAACACATCAAACCTGGTCGCAATGGTTGATCATCTAAAACAACTTTTACAGAGAAACATTCTGAATTTTTAAATTAAATGCTATGACCTCCCCAGGCCTAAACAGAGAAATAGAGCATTTAGACCTTTTCTCCCTGACACGAGCAAATATGTTTGAAATGCGATGGTAAGTTTGGTAAGTTACCAAAACTAATAAAATGGCAACAAATGTTAAAAGCAATAATTGGTTGTTACAAGCACAGAGATTGGTCTGGTGTGGGCGAAACCGCGGTTGGTTGGCTCACAATTTACTGACATTCAAGTGCGCTCCACTGCGACTAGTTCCCATATTTCGGACCGCACATGAAGGCAGCATATAGACCCACCGTTTTCAGAATACGTCGCGCCTCCTTCAGCACCCGCTGCACGTTGCGGACAGAACAGAGGACCAGAGTGCAGACGACAACATCCACAGACTCGTCCCTTACTTCCTTCATGTCCTCTCCAGAGACAACTATGAACTCCGTAAAAGTCAAGTGTTTACTAGCTGCCATGCTCCTGTGCAAGTACTTCTCAAAGTGCGGGTTAGGATCGGTGCAGATCACCGTACAACCATCCGGGTAGAAGTTGAAGTTCGCCCCGCTACCACAGCCGATCTCCAGCAGCCGAAGTGTGCCGTCAGTCTTAGCAAATTTGCTTACATTTCTGAAAAGGGTTCTCTTCATTTCGTGCATTTTATCATTGTACGAGAATGTTATATTGTAGGCAAGAAACGGAAACAAACGTTTATACATACCGTACAAGCCCACGAGCTCCATTACCTGTAAGGGCAAAGTTAACGCCAAACAAACGATTTTGCATAATGTCATGAAGCAAGACTTCATTTTCCTCCAACGTGAGTTAATCTTGTGGGGCTAAGCCTTGCCGAGGTCAATTTAAAAGGCAGGCGACTTTAGAAGATCAAAAGATTACATTTAAATGCTAAATGCAGGTATCCCTGGACGCACAGATGGGCGGGGTTACACGTGTAGTCCCGCCTGCTGATATTTGATTGGTCAGCCACCACTGCGTCAAGAGCTTTTAACCAGTCCAAGCTTCCAAGCGTTTTACTGCCACCCAGTGGTTAATATAAAACTGACACTTTCCCCATTCAGAACCACTGCTGTTGATGTTTCTCCAGGGAAATCTTTCAAATCTTTTTTATTGGATAAACATTCCAAATTTCTCAGTAAAACATTTTATTTAACTTTGCAAAATGTTCAGCATTTTATTGAAATTTTTGTTTTTCAAGATTTTTTTAAGTTCAAATGTTTACTGAAACCTACAGTCTTTATTTCAAATGTTAGTTAAGATAATTGAGACATTTTAGATTACATGTAACATTATGTACAGGTCATTCAGACATTGTAATAAGCATAAATTGAATAAATCGTTTAATTTTAATCTGTGTTAAGATAGTCAAACTTTGCAATACATAAACATTTAAGGTTTATTTAAAAAAAGAAAATTATTAAAGTGATTGGTGCCATCGCCTTTGTTGATGGTTCAGTCATATCAGATATGAGAGGAAAGGCACTTTGTGCATAGCGTACTCAGTTATATTGCTGTTGGTACTACAATGCTTATCGGGCAAAATCTATTTGATAGCATAGCCCATAATGTGTGGTTTGAGTACAAAGATGAGTGGTGCTTCAATGTGTCTTAGTTTGAGTTCAGAGAATCCAGCTGCCTCCAGATCTGTCCACGTTGCCTGGTTAAGGTTACATCCATCACCAAAATAGTACCACATGGGCTGCATAACATGCTGGAAGAAGTAGGTCCAAGAGGAGGGGTCTGCAACAACATGCTCCATGAAGTAGAAGGCTCCACCCTGTAAGGCAGTAATTACTGACTTGTGTACCAATACTACGTTCAAAAACTATTCATTGTTTTTTTTCTAAAATGACTATTTAAAATAACTTTTGGTGTATTAGTCACACCTCTTCCAATAGAAAATTTACTCCATTTAGCACACTTCTCTCAAGGACATGAGTTAACCATCTACACTGCCTGCCCCAGGGATCCATAGTTACCATCTGCATTGAGGGATTTAACACACTCCCTATTATTCACTTTTTTCCACTATTACATTTTAAGAAACTGGTCTAAAAAGGTTTTTAGGTTTTTTTGTAACACAAAAACTGTAGCTCTGTAGCTTGCAGCCTAATTAGAAAAGAAATCTGTCCATGATTGTATTTTAAGAAAATCCTGCATGTTTTAATAATCAATATATGGGACTAATGTTCAACACGATCCATACCTTGGTAGTGTGTGCATTTGAGACCAGGGGTTTTCAATTTCTCACAGCAATTTAATAAACAGCTGATATTACCAGCTGCCCCCCACCAGAACTGAGGGCCTGTTGCTACAAAATATAAATATATAAATATTATAGTATTATAGTATATAAATATTCCTGCTGGTAAGGATTTCTATCCCACCAGGAATAATACCAGTAATCCAAAGTTTGTAGGAGCCACATTACAGATAAATTAATTCCTGCGTTTTTCATCATCCTCCCCACTAGTAGCAGCAGGTAGTATGTCAAGACTAATGGATAAATGCTACTGAATGCCATTTTTTTAGTATTTGTTGTAAGTCCAACTATCAGAAGCACAGAGGCAAATGTTTTTGGTGTGCCAAATTCAACTGTAACATGAACGCTGGACGGTGTAAAAACAAATGCTACACTTTATCGGCCTTGGCCTGTTAGAACATCCTGATTATGGAGCCCAAAGAGCTTCTGGGTTTTGTGCCACTCTGTGTACCCAACTATGGATAGATGATCATGGTAACGCAGTAGCCACGAGTTCAGTAAAGTTGGAAATATATTCACATAAAATATTTGGAAAAATGTGCTTTTACATAATTTTTTTGGGAAAAAAAATTCAATAACTTCACTCTTATACAGTGTAGTGTCTCCAAGTGAAGTGTAGCCACGAGCCTGGGCATCTTTTTGTTTTACTTGGGAATAATTGTAAATTAATCGTAGTTTATTTTAAAATGACCATTACAATATTGATGTGCACTGTGGATAGGCTACTTACAGGCCTCAGTATACGGCGCGCTTCTTGCAGAGTTTGCTTGACGTTGTTGACAGAGCAGAGTACACTTGTGCTGACGACAGCATCCACCGATTCGTCCTCAATTAACCCCATGTCTTCTCCAGATGCGATCAAAAATCTCTCAAATGTTATGTGGTCACTGTCAGCCATGCTCCTCTGCAGATACTTTTGGAAATGTGGGTTCGGGTCAGTGCAGATCACCTTGCATCCGGACGGGTAGAAGTTAAAATTTGAGCCAGTGCCGCAGCCAATCTCCAAAATACTCAACTGCCTACCAGGTCTGGTAAACTCCGACAGACTGCTAAACAGATCCTTCTTTTTGTCGTGCATTTTCTTATTGTATGATTGTGACAGTTTGTATATACAAAATGGGAAGAAACGTTTGTATATTCCGTACAGGCCCACCGCTTCGATCAGTTGAAGGGGTAAGGTTACCACCTTGACGAGTAATGTAAGAAAGTTCATTAGAAAAGTCATTTTTGCGTTGCAACCCAGCGAGCGAGAAGGTGTGCTAATAAACTCTAGGTCAACGAAACCGGAAGCAATAAAATGGAACGTCCGGTCCAGATTTTAAAAATAAAACCCTTATTAACGTCTGGTCTGTCATTCCTCTCGTTGGTTAAACCAAACTTTTGACTGGCACTGTACATATGCAATACAGTACCAGTCAAACGTTTGGGCACACTTACACATAGAAGGTTTTTTATTTATTTATTAACTATTTTCCACATTCTAGAATGATAGTAAAGTAATCAAAACTATGAAATAACACAAAAGGAAAAAAATGTTCAACAAATCAAAACTATCTCATATTTTATATTCTTCAAAGTAGCCACCCTTTGGCATTAGGCATTAACGATCAAAGAAATTCCACAAATTAACTTTTAAAGGCACACAATCACTATGTGTGTCTTTGATTAAAAGAATAATAATACTGTCAAACTGAAACGTTAAGAGAGCTTGAACCAAGTTTCTACTTTGATAGTTCAGTTATTAACAAGTAGAGGTACTGTATATTGCCCAATTCTGCCAGTATACACTCAGTGGCCACTTTCTTAGGTAAACCTAGCTGGAAATGTTCCATGTCAGTCCATGCTGACATCCATTCCACCTCATCCCAAAGGTGCTATGTTGGGTTGAGATCTGGGGACTACAGAGGCCATTGGAGTAAACTAAAGATATTGTCAGGTTCCAGGAACCATCTTGAGACAATAGCACATTGTCCTGCTGGAAGTATCCATTTGAAAAATACTAAATTGTGGCCATGAAGGCATGCACTTGGTCAGCAATTCAATTCTCGCTTGTCAAAGATGTTAGGTATCTGGATCAGCTTGAAACCATTGATCTTGCCAGCCATCTTTACTATATTCTGCAGTTTGTTTCTGTTGGCAGAAGACATGTTTCCATGCCAAGCAATGATAGAAAAGGTGACCTCACTGACTAGACCACTGAGACTATTTTATCTGAGATAGCACTTTTACCCGGAGTTCAGCTTTCTCAGATGAAATAGTCATTGTTGTCCTTTTTTTGCATATTGCAGTGGTGCTCTGATCAAACATCAGCTCATTATCAATTAAGGCCCCTTCGATCATAATTACTTGAAGTCCTGCCCCACCGTTTGAGAAGGGATGATTGGTTGCCTTCTGAAGTTTTTGGCTACATTCAACTCTTAAGAAAATCATGTTATCAGGACCAGGGCTTTTTCATGACCTTTGTTTGCTGGAAAATTCCTCTAATATCCAGCACTTCAAGTTTTAACTGGGGTGAGGCAGTGGTTCTCTCTGTCGACGTGACTTGATCTCTAAAAACATAAAGTAAAAATTGTGCAAATTATCAGCCAGCTGTTTATCAGAATAAAAACCATCTAATCTTCCAGGGTTACTCCCTTTATTCTGTAATTTAAGGTACATTGATTGTACATGAAGCACATTGATTGCATTGTGGCTGAAAATGGTTTCATGCTTATAGAAAGGATCTCTCACCTCAGCTGGGGTTTACTATGGCTGCAGTTCTTGGAAATTCCACAAGATAGAGACATTTCTGGGTCATAGTCAAATAGTGCTTGTTAAACCCTCAATCCCTGTATTATGAAGGTTAAAGGCTGTAGACTTTATTCCTCCATGACAGCATGCAGAGAGGTTTGAATGTAATGTATTAAAATCGGTCTTGTGGCAATGATTGCACATGAAGAATCTTTGCTCCTGGTTAATATGAAACCTTGGACTATCTTAGATAATGCTAGTTGCTTACGGGCACCTAACATACTGTATGCTAACATGTTAGCATGTGCACAGGACAGAGGTATCTACCCGAAACACAAGAGATGATTTTGGTGGTACTTCTATTTTAACACGTAAAAGGTAAGTTGACCATTGAGCCAATTTCCGACAAAGTCATTGTTCTTTAAAACAATGTTTCAAACCTAGGTCATCAACAGCTAACTTTCCCAAATTCAGGTGCTTTCTCTGCCTCACGACTAAGATTTCATCTGTTGGAATTAAGAACTACTACAGCCAAAATTATGGCTCTATGGAAAACCCCATATTAGCAGCAGAAAACCATTTAGAGATTCAAGTGGTTCGATGAACAGTGATGGCTCTATAAAGCTCCATTAGGCCCCCAAAAACTCCTGGAGAACCAACGTTTTTTTGGAATGATATGACAGGCTTGCATGCATTTTGTCTGCATTGTGTTTTGATTTATCAAAATATTTGATCATATCCTTGTCCAAAAGTCTTTCATTCATGTAGGATGGAAAATTAGAGGACATATTTGTTTTTTGCTTATGGTTGAGGGAAATGCCAGAAACAAGGTCCTGGTGGGATTTAGTCCATTGCCAGCAAGGCTTTTATTCATATGGTCCCAGAGGCAGGGTGTTGTAGACAGCTACACCATTCTTTGAGTATGCATGAAAAAAACTAAAATCTTATTGAACTATTGACTGATTTCTCACCAAGATGAAGAATCACCTTGCACCTTGCAGAAGAAGGCATTTGGTTTGGCTTAGAAACTTATACTCACCATTCAATAATTATGACTATAGCCTTACTTGGTGATTGATTTGTAGGTCTATTCTAAGGAGATAAGGTTTTTACAACTTGACTACCACAACTGTGACACTGTTTTGGATGAGAAATAAAAACAAGTTATGAATAAGTTATTGGTGTAATGGTTATGTACATTGATCGATGAAGCATATACACTACATGGCCAAAAGTCAGTGGACTACTGACCATCACACCTATATGGGCTTGCTGGACATCCCATTCTAAAACCATGGGCATTAATATGAAGTTGGACCCCCCTTTGCGGCTATAACAGCCGCCACTCTTCTGGAAAGGCTTTCCACAAGCTTTTGGAGTGTGTCCGTGGGAATTTGTGCCCATTCAGCCAAAAGAGCATTTGTGAGGGCTCTGTGCAGTCCAATCGAGTTCCTCCCCACCAAACTCGTCTAACCATGTCTTTATGGACCTGGCTTTGTGCACAGGGGCACAGTCATGCTGGAACAGCAAAGGGCCTTCCCCAAACTGTTGCCACAAAGTTGGAAGCGCCCAATTGGCTAAAATGTTTTCGTATCCTGTAGCATTAAGATGACCCTTCACTGGAACTAAGGGGCCAAGCTCAAACCCTGAAAAAGTGAAGCGTGATTCATCACTCCAAAGAACAATGCCGACGCTTGGCATTGCGCATGGTGATGTGAGGCTTGCGTGCAGCTGCTCGGGAAACCCATTTCATGAAGCTCCCGACGCACAGTTCTTGTGCTAATGTTGCTTCCAGAATCAGTTTGGAACTCTGTAGTGAGTGCTGCAACAGAATATTTTTACGCGCTTCAGCACTCGTTGGCCCCGCTCTGTGAGATTGCGTGGTCTACCACTTCGTGGCTGAGCTGTTGTCGCTCCTAGGCGCTTCCACCTCACAATAATAGCACTTACAGTTGACCAGGGCACGTCTAGTAAGGCAGAAATTTCACGAATTGACTTGTGGCAAAGGTGGCATCCTATGACAGTGCCACGTTTAAAGTCACTGAGCTCTTTACGACCCATTCTAGATGTTTCTCTATGGAGAGTTCATGGCTATGTGCTGGATTT
>OOFE01011108.1:0-11562 GCA_900323365.1 Monocentris japonica
GTTGAGGCCTCTTGCTATCTGAGTGCTTGGGAGGCCCCTAAAGTATTTTGAATAGTGTCAAGAACTGTACAAGGCCTCCTGTCATTTGAAGCCAGGAAATTGTGTGTTTGGAGCCGGTGTATCACCCTTCTCTCACCTGGGATTGGTGATCAGAAACAGGTGAACTGAACGACTAAGACTTGACGTGTTCTAGACACTAAGCCATGCTTGTCTTCTGTGGTTTTAGTTGAGCTAGGAGACGGTGAGGAATCGCACCAAATCTAACGGACAGAGGAGTTTGTTGTAGTTAGGCTCACAATAGTTCCCCCTGATGTGGACACTGATCTCAGGTCTGCTCCTATTTCCCAACTGACTGAAAAGCATTAGGGATTCAAAGCATAAAACTGGCCGCGGTTCATTGTCTACTGAGCGAAGCTCACCCAAATGCCTGTTATGGCTGACACCACGTCAGGGAAATTCTCCCACACGTTCTTTCAGACACATAGCCCATCCCTTCTTTTTGACCTGATCGACCCCAAGGCTTTCACTAAAGCGTTAGTTAACAATCAATAAGTCCCGAATGGTTAGTTCACCTATCAGCTTTATTTAAAGCAGGTTGGCCTAGACGAGCTTATACGACCAAACAGTCACAGGCCTCGTCAGTGTGACGTGCCACCTAGCTGGCATGAAGGGGAAAGGCAGCCTGTGGATTACAGCTTTGGATAATGCTTCAGCTGGATAAGGACAGTTAATATAGTTACAGTCTGGGCCTGCCAGGCATGTGGGATAGCTGAAGCTAGGCTAAAGTCGAGTTCCCCAAAGCACACCTGACCTGAAATTAGAAATCCTATCGAATCCTTGTTTTGAAAACTTGATCTGTGTTTGATTGGTCTTTCAAAAAGGCAAAGAAGCCAAGAAACATGTCCTGAAAAAACCCATCTGCTCCAAGCAGGATGTTTTGGCCCAGGTTTGTCTCAGAGTGTTGGTGAAAGGCCTGATGATGCCTGGCACTGCACTGTGGGGGCTTACCAACAGCAGCCTACTACGGCCTACTAACCTAGCCGTTAGACAAATCTAGTCATTTCTCTCTGTTTTGGAGAGAAGCAGGAAATCTCTTTCTCCTATGGTGGAGATCAATATATTTCCTCACACTGCCCTGCGGATTGTCAAAAGCCCATTTCCATTAAACAAAACGTATATAAACCTACTATGACAATGTGCCCAGCAAAATTTGAAGTCAATGTGAGTTCAACTTGAGGTCAACATGAGTCTGGACTTTCTTACAGCGCTTATTCCCCAAAGTGTTCTGGCTTTAGCTTGATTAAATTGAGGCATCCAGTTTGCTACATGAAGACTGGAAATATACTTCCTTTTCTCTCTTTCTCTCTCTCTCTCTAATGGCCAAATATAAAGAGAGCCTAAATCTGTTGCCTCACTCTGTGAAACGCACATTTTTTGAAGCTTAAAAGACATGTCTCGTTTTGTTACAGGCCGTAATCACCAGGTGTTACTGGGTCACAGTTGTGTTTTAGGTGTGGAATGATTCTGTGTGGTGAAACATGGCTCGTTCATTAGTTTTTTTTTGTCACTGCTTAATTGGAGTTACAGAGGAGGGGGCTACTTGTGATTTCACTTGAAAATCCTAAAAAGTGGCGTGATTAGATCAGATTTCTCAGTTTACGAGAGCTCACCCAATGTCATAATTTAAACTGGGGTGACCTTGAGGCCATGTTGTACCCACATTACATGATGCTCCACGTCTGGGACTCAAATACAAAATGGTAGGCAGGTGTTTTTTGTCTTGTTTTCTTTAAAGCGTCAGTGGTCAAGCTATGTGCCATCATCAGTGGCTCTGGTTCAGTTCAGTGTATGTGGCTAATGGTGCACTGAAGCTGTTTGTATTGACGAGCGATGTTTTGATTTACTAAGCAAATGATACAGTGGTAGCCATCAAAGGAGTCCCTAATCATGAATCTATCCTACATCTATTGTCCGTTATTACTCCAGTGACCATTTCAAATGTTGTACAGTAGAACAGAGTATTGTAACAAGAAACTTGTCTCTCAAACAATTGGTGACCAGACCATTCCTTTCACCTTTTGAATTATAAGTCTAGCAACAATTCAAGAGTGCAGCAGTAGTTTATTGTTGCATGTAACTCATGCAGTAAAAAGTGGGATTGCTATGATGGCTACATCTGTAGGTGCTTTGTCTGCTTGTCCCTCCTGTCTTGAACAGGGGAGATGATTCATGTAACTGACAGTAATGACACAGCTGCATGTACATGACTTACAAAGGCAAACTTCCACAAATTAAGCAGGGGTGGTGGCTATCTGCCTCTACTGTAGACGTACTTACTCAATGCAGAATGAACTTCCATAAGGTGTTCCAGACTAGCAAATCTGCTCTGTTTCTGGTTTCAGTGTTGTAGTATTTCATTGGCCATTCAGAGTTCCAGATTAATCACACAGCCAATCACAGCCTCTGGTCAAAGCCAAGCACTCTATGACTCATCACAAACCATTGACAGAGGAGCTCATTCAGCATGTCTTCTGTTTGCACACATACAAAGTAGGGTCCATCATGTTTGCAGACTGTATAGGCTACTGTTGTGTATAGTTTAAAAAGAAAAAAAAAAAAAGTTTCTTTAAAATGACATGATGAAGATGTTGGGAAAATGGATCCTGGAGTTTAAGGGGTGGGGTCAATGCACAATGAACATATCCTATGTCACCGTTTGGTCTAAAGTCCCTTTACCATCCCCATATGAGATAATATGTTGTATCTTTCAAAACTATTTTATCTGTGGCGTGTGTGTGTGTGTGTATATATATATATGGTTTGTTATATATGATGCTCCTCCTTTCAGAAAAATATAACATGTAAACAGGAAAAACATATTGCTGTTTTATTCCTTTGTATTTTATACTTACAGAAAGCATTGAATAAAATGGATAAATACTTGCACTTTAGATATATTAAGAAAAAGAAAACTCTGCATATTATTTTTGATAGGGATCTCACATTCAAAGAGTATAAATTACAGGCTTTGTGACTATTGCTGGACAGAGACGTGTTGAGTTCTACTTATTGAGGTATATTTTGTCTGTGTGTCAGAAGGTTTACTAAAGTAAATTGCATGATAAAGTAGTGCTACACCGATATTGTTCTTTTTTTTAGTTGGTAAAAATGTCTGAAAACTGTGATAACAATCCTCTTGTATCATGTTTAACCTCTCCTCACCCCTTCTAGAATATTTCTTACTGAAATATGGCCTTTCCTGTCTACATGACGATGGTGCTTACTTTGGCTTTGACATCAAGCTCATCCTCTACATCTCAACATCATCATAACTCGCGTCCTTACACTTCATTACTTTCTGTTTATGTACTCTCACTACCTTATTAAATTTCCGTTGATGGCAAAAAAAAGGTGTACGGTTTTGTACATTGTTGTTTGTTTTAATGTTGGGGGAGCCTTGTCGTCTGAAAAATGGCTAATTGCGCAATAAAAAGTCATTCCACATGTCCCCGTCTCTGCACAACTGTCTGAATACTGGAGCTACAGTCATCCATTTTAGCAGGGCTGGGCTCAGTTCAGTTACAATCCAACCTATTCAAGAAGTAAACTGAAACAGAAAATAAAAAGATGCACACGAAAACACCCCAATCACTTGTCATTTAACTGAAAAATCATATTTTTACAATGGTCATTAAAGTGACCACTATCCTGTTGTGCACATAGTAAGTAATTATTATAGCTGAAGACTATTATCAATAAGAAGTTTTGACTTAACATTTGAGTCTGTTTTTCAGTAAGTGTTTCATTTTCATCACCATGGCCAATCGCCTCTCTAGTCATCATTTAAGGCTTCAGAAGAGGTTGCCCCCACGCTTTTACTTGGAAATGTTTGGGGGTTTCCAGCACTACTGAATAAATAATTACTGTAGAAACTTCCTGGTTGAGATGGAGCCACAGCCAAAATAGGGTGGTGATGATCTTTGATGCAGTGTGTTTGTTTCACATTGCTTTACACTTCCATGCGGAAATAAAAGTGTTAGATTTTTCCTAAAACCGTAGGAGAGGAGGACGAGCCACTGATTGAAAGGTTGATGTACAGCATGAACGTCAGTCAGTCTTGTATAGGTGACTACAAAGTTCATTCTACTGTAATACAACTTAAACATCCCACCTGCAATAGGTTAATGTACCAAAAACAATAAAATCAATCAAAAAAATCTATTTTATCCTCACCTGTTCCTAACCCGAGTCTTTATCCACCAAAGTCCTGTAGGTTGTGTACATTCCCAGGATGAATTTGTGGTCATGACGCGAAGAGGATAGCGGGAGTTCTGTGAAAATTCGCAGCTAAGGTGTGAACATTCATAGTTAACGTTATCACAAAATTCTCACAAAAATACAACTTTTACTTCCTTTAATTAAAGAAATCCAGGTTTGTAATGAGGGTGGTTTGACTGGACCCCCTTTCTGAACAGTGCCCTATCTTTAGTTATTGCTCATGTCCAGACACCTCAATTACAATCTGTATATGGGGAAACGAAGGGCGATGCACAGTGGCGAAGAATTTTGTAGAACTGAATGGAACTCATTTCTTGGGTTTGTTTATGGGCTGTTTATGGTCATTGGGATGCCAAGGTCATGCACACAGAAGACGCAGGGGAGGCATGGGATATATATCAACTTCATGTGTTCAGTAGTAGTTAAAATGTTCGGCAAGCCAGCAGAAAGAAATGTGACTTATGCTGCACTTGGTTTGATTAGCTAATTCACTTCACTACAGTAATATGTAGCTAGCTACATATCAGCTTTAACTTACCGCTTTTCACTTCTTTCTGTAATGTCAATAGAAAGAGCAGGGAGCAGCAGGGGAGGAGGACACTGAATTAACCGCCGTGCACGCTACACCTAAAGGTAATGAACTAGCTGAGCAAATAATGTAGCAAGCTAGCTGGCCTTGACCACCTAATGTAGGCTAAGGTTACAGCTGAAGGCAAAGAGGCTAACGTTAAGTACTTAGCTAACGTTACAGACAAAATGACAAGATGATAAGAAAACAAGCCACATTTCAAGGTTTAAAAAGTGAATGTAGATTAAAAAGGAAGTTACTAACAACAATTTGCTACCATTTATCAAACTGCAAATTTAGGCTAACGTTACTAAGCGTACTGAAAGGCACAACGACCCGGTGTGCAGACTACACCTGAGGGAACTAACTAACTGGACAAGTACTGTAGTCAGGTAGCTAGCTGGCCGCGTCTTTATACCAGCAGGGCACCAATTTCGCAGATGGTTAAAGGCTTGGGGCGCATGCGCATTTCAACGGTACAGGATGAACTGTTATCGATTTTGACTTTTTGGACACACACGGCACCTCAGTACACATGCAGTGGTAACATCTGTTTAAAGCCATACCCAGCTAACACATTATCTAACGGCGACATAACTTATAGGGACTTTTTGGTAACTTCATGACTTATAAACTGACAACGTTGTGGCTACGTCTTTATAGTGGTGGTTTTATTATAATCACTTCCCATTTTAGACAGCGACAGCTCTCACGTGCTCTCATAGTCAATTCTTGACGTTACCAGTTGGGCATCCAATTAACACCCGGTGACATCCCAATCCCAAATGTTTAACTGGGTAGCTGATCCAATGTTTAGGTTAATTTACGCAGGTTAGACGGCAAAGTGAAATCATTTGTATCAGTGTCAAGCTAGCCGGAATAAAATAAAGTTACGGTTACAATTTTCAAAATAAAACCCCTATTGATGAACATGCCATATGTACCAAAGTGAAAATAAAGAGGGCATTTGAGGAGTTTCTAGTAAATCAACATACAATTGACAATATTTTCCAAAACGTTTTGTGCACCCCGCCCAAAAAAAGTGTCAAATCATAGGCTTTCATTTTGAAGTTCCGGTCAGTTCCGGTCTAATCCTGTCTGTCTGTGGAAGCCTGACTCAGCTGTTGACTGATGGATATGGAAAATGTGAGAAATGGCTCTCGTTTGGTTTCAGACTAGTCGACGTCAATAGTCAATAGTTCTCAAAGTAAAGCGAAGTTACATATCAAATTCACAACAATTGATTAATGTTGGTTTGATAGCAGGTAAAACCGTAACAATGTTGGCTATCTGTGGTAACTGTGGTAAAGAATAGTAACGACATCAGCAAGTCCATATCAGTAAGTTAGAGTAACTTTATTGGTTTGGAGCACTACTGAGTAAATACATCTGTTTATTACATTTCTTTCACTGTTACTAATGAGAAATGGAAATTTAAAATACTACTTATTCCCAGTTGATTTTAATTTATTGAAGTTGACAATGTAATAGTGTCATTGATTATCAATCCATGATGTTACAATGATCAAACTGACAAATATACAATTCATGGTATAATAAATTGATGAAATTTGGATAAATTGATAACAAATACAATATTTGAATATATCTTCTTACAAACCCATCCCATATTAAGTAGCCGCAAAGTGCAGACTACCACCTGAACCTCGTGGCTACTTGTCAAAAATGATTCATATGTTCATATTTTTGGGATTTCAGCATTCATAACTGATTTGGTAGCAACATCTCTGCTTCCCTTGTAACATCTGACTAATACCTGGAGCACAATCCCTGATCTAGCCAAGTAATAATTTTTTCATTCCTTGTTTCACTTCAGATGCAACGATTAGCTAGCTAACTAGCAAGAGGAGATAATCTAAAAGCAAAATCAGTCATATGTGGCAAAATGATCATGATTTCCAGTGAAGACAGCACAGAACTGGATCATGTCTGTTTGATGCTGTTGAGATGGTCGAGTTACAAATTTAGAAATGCAATCAGCTGTTCTCAGCTGCTGTTGCCAAGAGCTGTGGACCTCCAACTTGGCTGCCACAGGGCGTTACCTCACCTGATAGCTCTCTATAGTCAAAGTACTGCAACCCACTGGGTGACCTCCATGTGAATAATGGCAGTCTGAATAGATCTGAACAAGGTAGTGAATAAGCTGGCAATTCATTTTCTGAATCTTTTTATTCAGGCTGTCAATATCTACTACTTCACTTGCATTGAACAAATCAAGCATGTCCAATCAGTCTGAATGAGACCCCTCACAACAGTTTGTAGGGCTGCCATGAAGCTGGCTAGTTAGTAAATGAAGTGAGCCAAACCCACCCACATTGGGGAGCCCTCAGTTGTTTGTAAATACAAAGACCCAAATCACTTGATGTGATCTAATTGAAACAGCAAAGAAATGTAAGCATGTTCAACTGCTCCCTGTTATTAGACTGCTGATTGGCTTGGTGTTTATATGGTTGGTTGTGGCACAGCGGCATATGCTGTCATATGCTTTTTAGTCATTTGGTTTCTGTATCTCAGCAGAATATTTTTTTCAAATGAATCTAGTTTAGTTAATAGGGTATTTTTGAATGAATTTAAAGAAGCCACAATTCTGGACCGTGATTGGCAGACGGCTACTGACTCCTCTGATTCAGTTGATGCAGACTTGCTAGGTGGAGCCGTTCCAAGAGGTGTGTCAGTGCAAATACTACACTGCCTGAAGGAAAGGAAGGATCTAAGTGGTTTAGATAGGGGTGCCAATCAAGACCGAGTTTTGATGAATTAACTGGAGCTAATCTGCAACGGCCTGTAAAAATGCACTACCTTTAAATCAAACAAAAACAGTATTATTTTGACACTGTCTCCATTAAACAGGCTTGATTACAGTAAATGTATATCCAATAAATATAGGGAAAATATAGGACATAGAATGCTCTTTTACCACTGCTGATACAGCCTACCAAATACACAAAGTCCGGGGGATCCCTTCTGTTAGTCAGATGTTTTGGGCAAAATCCAGTTAATATGGAAGAGAAATGGGGAGATGATACAGCCCTGTCTTTCACCAGAAGTGGATGTAGTTAATATATTCTGGTATGTACTACTCCCAGCACTGTTTTATGAGTGTGATACTGTGCCAGCTGACACCATCTTGGAGGTTGAGGTTACCTCATGTGCTAGCCTTCCAGTTAACCCCTAAACAAAATAACCGACATCCTCCAGCAAAACTGAGAATTCCCCTGGTGGGAATTTATGTGGGGTGTGGAACAGAAATGCCATATCAGAATTTAACTGTTTAATGCAAACATGGTAAATTCAACCCAGGGGCTTTTGATTCTTCATTCAGACAGTTGGCTACAGGTTTATATTCTTTGATACTTGAAATGGTAGTATGGTAGTGGACAGAAAGATGCCAAAAGAAGCCCACTAATTAAGCTCCAAACTGGCCCTCCCAGCAAAATGTTTAATATTAAGGGCCTCTGAGAAAAACAATAGGATTTTCAAATCCAAAAGTTTGGGATTTGTGTGGAATTGGGACAAAATCTGTTTTTAATATTGCACTAAGTATATTACTGACATCACTGATATTACTGACGTAACATCAAGGAGGTCAAGGGCACCCAAGATGGCAAAATTCTGTATAATATTTCAGTGCAGAATTGACAGTCTTAATAAATCACAACCACAATAATCTGTATAAAAGCTTACTTTATGAAGCACAGACTAAATATTCAGTAAATATGTCCTTTACATAGTATGAGCATCCTGTCAAGAAACAGTTCAGATATACAAACAAAACAAAAAAATCCAATGCTGACATCAAAGTGCCGAAGTTGTAATTTTTTTTAAATAAAACAAAACAGTCAACAAATATTTTTCTCACAATCCTATATTACAGCACAGGCCTACCCTAGAACATTGGGAAACAATGGTTAGCACAACAGCCAAAGTGACTATAAGGGGGGGTCTCCCAGTAAGAAAGCAGTTATTTATCCTAACAGTACACTTTAAAAAACGGTAGTTCCTCTCTGGAAATTCAGCTCCATTCCAAGATTTTGGTCTGTACAAGATCTGATTCCAGGTTCCCAGCCCAGTCCCTCAGGATCTCAGATCCCATTAGTTGCTGTTACTGCGATATAGGAACCAGCAGCAGCACTGTGTCCAGAGCCAAAGATATGACTATTAATATCCTACACATCCACAGCTGTGGTTATGTCCACAGGCACACATGCTTCTGTGCCGCACTGATGCTGAGGGAGAGGGCACTAGCTCACTGATCTACAGTTGTGTCAAAAGTATATTAGGTAGGAAGAGGAAATGTGTGTGTTTGGGTGGATGGGGGTCAATTAAGGTGCTCATTAATAGCAGTAACAGTGCCCCCCCCCACCTCATCCTCACCTCCTTACGTAACTCTACACAAGACCTCCTTCCAGGATAAACAGGCTCAACACGTGGCTTTCCTCTCATTGGAAAGAAGCGTGTTGGATATCAAGGTCCATTTTGTTTGCCTGTCTTCTTGGTCGCCAGAGATGATCTTCTGCTTAGGAAACCAAGCTGGTCTCTTCTTCTTCTTAGGCAGGTCCACGCTCCGCCACCTCCCCAACCACATGGAGGATGTGTTGATGCCTACTCTGCTGGTGGAGCCGTTCTGCTGCTGTTGCCCTCTCCATCCAGTATCCTAACAATTTTCATTGCTTAGCATGCTTAGCTGGAGCAGTCCTGCTGCTACGCTCTTCGACCAGCCAGTCTCTCTCTGCACTAGGCCTGGGCTTGCTTTCCCAAAAACATCTTGGTTCATCTTCACCGTTAGGAATGATGCCAATAGGAGGGATACACCAGTTCTGGTAAATGCCCAATACAAGGTGTAATAAGTTATTAGTATCAGAGAATTTTCCCAATGTGAACATCTGATACCCAGAGGTCCATGTAATGCGTCAGAAATCAGAGCAAAATTACTTGATTTTCTGTCTTGGAATCGGCATTGACAGTGACACAAGTGGTACACAGCCGTAGTCGACTGCTGATGCTTTTGAGAAAGCCAGGCCCTGATTGTGAGAGCAATCCTATTCAACAGAAGGCCATGGGATTGTTCCTCTTCCAACAAGCTAAATAGCATTTCTGAATTCTTAATACAAAACATGACCCTGCTTTATTACTTATTTCTGTTGCCTACAGCTTCACTGTCTCAACTGCAAGCACTTAAACGCATGCCAATGCACAGACAAACAAACACACACACACCAGCCAGTCCATTCATATGCCTCCCACCCACACTTTCCTGTTCTGTCCTTCATTTCAGTCTTCAGAAACCTACCATACAGTTTTTCATCCAACCATATCTTGTTATATATCAGTCCCAGCTCTTTTCCAGCGGGGCACCAGTCAGCGTACTCCGTCAAGACATTCAAAGAGTAGTGAGGGGGAACTGTGAGAACAGAACATGGCACAATGCTTTCATTCAGTCACATATTGTTAGCATCTCAAGTTCAGCTTTCAGGGGAAGAAGCCAAACACAGAATAATTTATCACATGTCAGTATTGAGGCAGCGGTGGCCCAAATATCAGAGAAATGGGCTTGTGACAGGAAGGTCACTGTTTCAAATCCCTGCCCCGGCTGGGAAAATCTGACAAGTCTAGTGTTGAGGTACCCTTGAGTAAGGCACTCAACTTCCGGTTGCTCCAGTGGCATAGTGGGCAACAGTAAAAAACTGCTGTTGTACTGGGCAGCTCCACAGGATGTGTGTGTGTGTGTAGCTGTACGAACATGAAGCAGGGCAGTGCTGAAAAAGAGCATGCGTGCTCAGCAAAACCCTTACTGGGCTAAATAATGGTTTTAAAATGAAATAAATAAATAAATAGGCTACACATAGCGGGGACTTGATCCTTCCACAAGTTCATCCGAGTTCATAGTTGTGAGCATTCAAGAGTGCAGGTTTCGTAACGCTGGACAGATATGCTGTATCTACACACACCATGCTCCACAAAGGTCCACACTCAGGCCTGTGAGTAGTTTGGTGTGCAGGGGTGAGTGAGAAAGGCCAAAATGCTACAGTAGTACCAACTCCACCCTGGGACCCGTCACCGCCCGACACCCAGACCGAAGAACAAGGACAGGACAGTGTCCCCGAAGGGAAACCTGGGAAACATAAGTAATGACAGTTGTGAAGAATCTGGTCAGTATCTTTCATACAGTGGATAAAACCTGCTGCTGCAAACACACTGTGCTGTCGAGTTCTCCTTGTTCTTCCTCTAGCCTGAAACCAAAATACTACAGTTTCCGCCCATACGTAAGAACACATTTCAAGGAAAGGCAATTACCTCGATCTTACTTGCGCTTAAAAATAATACTGATAATATCATTGTCATGTTATGATCAATTCAATGTGCAATAAAAAATAAAAGTCCAAGAACTGAGGTTCGTCAGGGTCAGTTGTCGGATATCAAGGGCCAGTTCATCTATTGCTCAGGGACATGAATGCATCATGAGGGGTGATGAAGTCTAGGAGGATAGTGACAGTCACTTCTCCTGTCGCTGCCCTCCCCTCTCAAGTACAAGAAATATTATTGTGCATCAGCTCAGGAACAGAGACAGGAAGAATGGAGGAGCCAAAAACACAAAAACAAATGAAAAACCCTATTGAGACGATGTTGTAGGGTCAAACTAGTTTGGTTTGGAGGCCACTGCAGACGGGTTGTTGTTTTGTGGGACGTGGTCTCTC
>OOFE01011110.1:6972-20131 GCA_900323365.1 Monocentris japonica
ACCTTTCAAATACAGCAGTCTCTGCAGCATTAGGCCACACTGCCAACACACACACACACACACACACACACACCAGACCAGGGTAAAATAGTATTTGCAAATGCGTTTGTTTAATCCTACTTAGCGTGCCAAATGGGTGGGGCTTACCTCAGAGGACATTGTAATAAGTCACAAAAAGTCTAGATCAGTTTATTGTACATTTTTCCGTGACTGTCAGACGTATCTGACGCTGTCTGACTCGTCCTGTAACCCCACCCACCTGGTGCTCCAAGTAGGTTAAAACAGGCTGTTACTAAATACTGTTTGACCCAGGCCAGCAGACAGACACAGAAACACTCTCTCCCTCTTACAGAGTCTCTGTGCATCTTGCCTTTCACCTCCACCTCAAATTCCCTCCATCTGTCTCACTTCAGCTGTCTGTCGGCAAGCCTCTCCGTCTGCCTCTGTTTTCTTAGCATCCTCATTCGCTCCTTCCTTTTATTCTCTCCCGATCCCTCCTTTTCAAATCTTCCCAGCACTCTGTTTTTTTCCGCTCCGTCTCCTGTCACCGTCTTCCTGCTCTTTCCCATTCCCGGCATTCCTCTTTTAGTCCTTCCCTGGCCTCCTTTTTTCATTCTGTCCTGACTGAAACCTCTCTCTTATTCCACTACCCTCAGCTCACTTACTGGTATTTTCCTTCGACCTTTACCCTGTCTCTCTCTCTCTCTCTCTCTCTCTCTCTCTGTCTACTCCTTTTTCCAGCTTTTTCTTTTCCATCCCGCCCTGTCTCTGTCTCTCTCTATGATACTCATAATGACAAAAGCAGCAGGAGAGTGGACACACACCTGGCCCGGTTCAGTCTGTCCAGCTGTCAGTGATAAACTTTCCTCTGCTGGACTCAAAGGTCACCCTGCCCTCTCCTCCTCTCCTCTCTTGTCTCCTCCTTCCCTCCCCTCTCCTCCCATTTTTCAATATTTTCTTCTGTTTATCGCCGTGCCGTGGCTCAGAGCAACCTGGGCGGCTGCAGGGAAACATCTGGGAAAACCACAACAACCGGTTTCAAAGCCTGAGACAGATAGCAAATATCCTAACACATACCATAACACGTGCTAACAAGGGCCAGCGCTAGTGAGTGTGTGTGTGTGTGTGTGTGTGTTGTTTTTAGCCAGGGAGGATGATTGCTGGTGTTATGAGTCAAGCTAGCGGTCTCTGTAGTGTTGACTCATGGCTTACACGGCAGCGGCGGTAGATCACTAACCATCAACACCATTACGAGGTTTCTCGGCGCCCCCGGGCACCTGGGAAGAGGGGGAGGGGGGGTGCTGAGGTAACTGTAGGTCACAAGAGCTGTGCACACCAATTCAGTTTACTTTCCATCTCTTATTGAGCAAAGAAAACACAAAGTGCCTTACAGAAAACAAAGAACAAAAACTATAATAAATGAACTAAAGTAAAGCTCCAGAGGACAATATTTTATTTTTTGTTCCCTCTATCTGGAGAAACATGAAGGATATTTGTGTATATTTGGGGGCGGCAGGAGACTAGAGGTTAGAAAAGTGTGCTTGTATCCAGATGTTTGCTATCTTGAATTCAAGAGCATCTGAGAATTTCCCTCCCCTCTATCAACAGCCACTGTAGAGACACCCTTGAGCAAGGCACTTGGTTGGTAGTTGCTTAGTGGCCAGCAGTAGAAGACTGTGTGAATGTGCAGCAGGGTGGTACTGAAAAAGAGCATACATCAGTCAGCCATCCCTGGATGCATGAAGTGTTTGACTAGTTTTGATAGAAAATAAACAGACACACACACCAATACAGTGACGAACCCTTGAGAGCAGATGGCTGGATGAAAAGCTTGTTCTGGTGGGATACTGGGTGGTGGTTCGTTGCCGTACCCTCCCATTGATCCGGCTTTTACAGGGCGCTTAGCAGAGCGAGCACACATGTTTTCTGGAGTGGTTAGCCTTGCATTTAGACTCATCATTACCCACAACCAGCATCCATGTTCTCATTATTTTTCCACTTTTTTTTTTGAAAAATACAGTCATGTCGGTTTTTCTTATTTTCTGCGTTCGTGTCTGTACAAGGCTTATGTAAGGGCCAATAAAATGCCAAATGGAAATCATTACTCTTTCTCATATATTCTGTATATTTACCCTGAACAGCAGCACTCTGTGAGGGATTTTCTTGCAATCTGGCGGATGCTTCATCTAAAGTGCCTTACAGTACCATGAGTGCATGTGGCCCAGTTGGGATTCAAACCCCTGAACCTGGCAGGGTTATCCCTAGCAGTGGATTTTCGGGGGTCTAAGACCATGTGCCATGGGGGGCCAAGAGTATTCAGGTTTTCATTCCAAACAGACTACACCAGGTACTGATTAGGTCCCAGTGAAATCGAGTGAAATGTAGTGTTTGGGTGGAAAGAAAACCTGTGGGCCCCCCATGGCACATGGGTTGAAACCACTGCTCTAAGAGAAGGCCATCAGGTTGTCAGTTGAAGGGAGTAAGTTTAGTTGTACCTGTTTCCTTGCATGGTTTTGAAAATCTAACACTGTTTTTTACATGAAGTGGGTCTTAAAAAAGTCATGAAGGGACAGAAATTTCAATACTGAAATTCAAGCCAGCTGTTAAGTGACTGTGGCTTGACCTTTCTCGTCTCAATGTCATGCTCTGCCCATCGAGCTGCACAGGCAAATGGAGCCCCTAACCCTGACAGTGTTAGTGCCATGCTCTACCTCGACAGCACTTTTCGTATTTTGGGGGTATACAATTTGCAGGAAGATCATGCTGGTTGGACCAAGCTCTGTGGTCATGAGGTCATGGACTGGCTCAGTCGTGCGTGACCCTTCCAACCTCTGGCCAGTATAGAGCATTACTGGAGTGTTTGATCTGTGTATGCCCTTTTGGTAACGGTAAATGGAGTGTGAAAGTGCATGTTGCAGAGCTGCAACTGGAGCCTTGTGGTTTCTGTCTGTGTCTGTGTGTCTATGTGGATTAGAATGAGATGCAATGAGATATTTTACAGTAACGTAAATTTTATTAGTCATTTTTTCAAGGGTGGGTGGCACGGCGGATCAGTGGCTAGCGCCACCACATCACTGCAAGTAGAATCCGAGTTCAATCCCTTGGCATGTTCATGTGGGTTTTCTCCGGTTGCATCGGCTTCTTCCCACAGTCAAGTCAAATTCAAGTCAGGTATGAATGTGATAGCCTGTCTGTTTGTGTTAGCCCTATGATGGACTGGAAACACCTGTCTCGGGTGTTTCCCTACCTTCCACCCAACATATGCAGTGATAGGTTCCAGCCCTCCTTGACCCTGAAAAGAATTTTAGCGGGTTGAGAAGATGAATGAATGAATGATGTTTTTTTTCAAGGCACCCCATTGTTATAGTAGGGGACCTTGCGTGGGGTCCTGGGGTCCATGTTGTGTAATGCCTGGCCTTAATGGTCTGCATCTATCTCACAGTGGCCTGCTATACTTCACTGTCAGTGCTATTCTATTACCGCTCTGCTGTCCTAATATTGCTCTTCCTGTGGGCTGCAGGTGGGCTACTTTTCCACCACAGTGCAAAGCACCTCTCCATTAAAAAAGTCATTTCCGCCTCAACATCACAGCCTTATTGCCTCTGCCATTCCAGTGTATTAAGTTTGCCCATAAAGTGTGTTAACTCTGCCATTAATGAGTGTTAAACGTGAGCTACCGGCTCTTGACAGCATCTCCAGAGATGGAGAGCTAAATTCTAACCCCCCCCCTTTCAATTTTCCCTCCCACCTCCTCCCTCCTCTGACTTCTCCACATGGCCAACAAAATTCTGCTGTTTGGGCTGTGGCTAGTTTTCTCACAGGATAAGTCTCCTGACACACATTGTAGCTTGGTTTTATTTACTGGCCGCTGTTGTTGTTGCTCCCACGTGAAAACTCATACTGGCCTTTAACGACCCTGGGTTTCTTGCTTATGCATCCTCCGAGGCTGTTTGGGAGTTCTGCTCATTTCCTCTGCCGACCCAGCGGCCTTGATTGTTGTCACTAAAACAAGCCCAGAGTTTGTTGCGTTTACAGCAAAGACAGTAGCATTGCCAAGGCCTACGTTCGATGGGAATCTGGCAATCCGTGAGCAAGATCTTTTTCCCATCCAACCAAGGAACAAGTTCTTCCCTATTCCCACTGATGAATAGTGCTCACTCTTAAGACTCATATATTTGGCCGTAATCTTCTTAATTGCGTAATAGCCCTCCTCACATGGTAAACGAGTCCATACACAGGGAATCTTTGTCTCTGTCATTATTTGAAGGTCATTGCCTCCACGATAGGTTCTTCGGTTGAGGGTTCAGGTCCTACTTAAGCTCGTAAGGGAGATTTGTGGTGGGCCAGAAAGCTTGAGCAAATGAGCAAGCATTTTCTCTCATAATCCCTTAATGATGTGGAAGGGCTGTCAGCCATGTTGGGCTGAAGAGACTCATTACCAGAGTCGTGATGAGAGGACAAGAAGTTCCTTGTACCAGCTACCGTGCTTGCCAATGGCTTATCCGAAGTCAATTGACAGAAACATTCCTCTCTGCCCAACTGGCCGTTTAGAGATAAGAGACAAGAGGCTTTTGTATTACCCCATGCTAGTTTCCAAGACAAACGCCTTCAAGGGATCCACAAAGTTTAGCCTGGCATCTTTCTATGAAGAAACAACAAAGGCAGCTGATGAAATTTGTCTGAAATTTGCTTCTCTCCTTGTTTTTTTCCATTGCATTAATAGATGTGTATTTGGCAGTCGGGGGCATTATCCAACGCTAGGAACTGGCTAATTTTAGATGTTTAACTCGCAACAGTAGAATCAGACTGAATTCCTGACTCACTAATATTAAGGACTGCAGGGGTCAGAGCCATAGTGTCTTGACAATATTCCTATGACCTGAGATGATAGTGTTGGGAAAATAAATAAACTAAGAGCTAAGGAGAGAGGTAGAGGGGGTTGTTTTTAGAGCAGTTACAGGCAGTGAGTAAAGAAGAGGGGATATGATTCAGTGGGGGTGATGTGAGGTACTTTTTGAACATCAGTTGCCAGCTGGGGAGTGACTCTGCTATCCTGACTGGAGTGGGAAAGTCATTCCACCTCTGAGGAACCAGGAGGTTGAAGAGTTGAGGCTGGCCAGGTGGAGGAAGGACCAGATCTAAGCAGCTGGTAGTAGCAGTGCTGCTTCACTCATTATTCAGCACTTATTTAAAGACGATGTGGATGGTAGGAGTTAACTTGCCGCTGGATTGGAAGCAGATGCAGGCACCTCATTCAGGTTTAAAACCTTAATCGCTCTCTGCATCTGGCTCCCTCCATTTGGCCCTGCTGAGAGAACAGTTGAGGGTAAGATACTGAGGAGGTGGGATTTTAGGATGTGGGGGCTTGGGGCTTGGGGGGTTAGGGAAGGCAATGGACCTGAGGGGTGAGGAGAGGTTGTGGTAGTTGTGTCAGGGACACTGCCTCTCACCATGATTTAGGGAACTAAATATTTCTCAGTAAGTTGGAGTTGGAGCCAAGCCATTTAAATTAAGCTGCAAAGGGGCGTGAGAGCAGAAGAAGGAGAGGAAGTGGGTTGTGGGTGGAGAGTTAGAACCACATGCCAGGTCAATCTCACAGGATGGAGGGGAGGTGGCGGAGTCAAGGTGTCAAGGAACCTTTGGACAATAAACCCCAATCTGATGAAGGTTTTCTTCCAGAGACCCCCATCTGAGGAGATTTTAGTTAGTCTGTCGATACTGTAGCGAGAGAATGAAATCACTCATCAAAATAGTTATCATCACACAACTTCTACTGAATGAAGCATCAGTGACCCTCTGGAAACGATGTCAAGGACCCCTGGGTGTCTCTGGACCTCAGTTTGGGAAACACTGGTATGGGGATTCCTCCCTTTTGCCCAGCATTTGATTGGACCTGCTGCATCCCATCCATCCATCCATCCATCCATCTATCTATCTCTCTATATGCACAACATATTGCACAGAAGCTTCTGGAGGAGAGCCTGGAGGTTTGTGGAAGTATGGAGGCCAGCGAACATCACCCCGTCTTCCCTCGCTGTCGTCAGATCGGCGCTGGCTGATATTAATTTCCGTGAGTTTGACAGGGGCCATTAGTCTTGGGGAGGAGGCTTGAGTTACAGCGTTTAGGGGGTAAGGATCCTCTGGAGCTGGGAGTAGTATATACAGTATGTGTTATACAATAGCCCAGACCACAGAGAGGAGAGGGAGAGAGAAGCAGTTGGAAAGACTGTATTAGGAGTGTGGGAAAGATGAAATGTCTTTCTCAGCCAGTCTGCCTCGCATTCTGGCAGATGCTGTACGGTCGTGGCCTGCTTCCAGTCGTTCCTCCTCAGAGTAGAAACGCTGTTCACTGATAGTAAATGTGCACATTTCTCGTTTAGCGTTAGATCAGCATCTAATCGCATCTAAACTTTGCATTTGATTTACACAGAGATCAATGTAAACAGTCAGAGTTCCTTTACCACTCAACGCAGGAATCAATATCCAGTGAGGGAAGCAGCATCGGCCACACAGCATCACATAGGTTCTGTTGAATAATCTCAACACTCTCCCACTCTATTGTAACACACTCTGCTGAAGTGCTGTTTCTAAGGAGGTGTCGGTTTATTTACCTATTTACCTTCGTCTATTTGTCTAAACCACCAGAAGCAACACCGTGCACAATGGCAGTGCACGGTGAACTGAATAGCGTTGGTCTGTTGTGCTGACAGTGCTGTAAACCAGGATGTTTGGGTTCACCTCACAATCGCTGTGCTGCTGCCCAGATGTGTTGAATGAGCAGGAGGAGGAAGAGGTGGTCTCGGGGGCCTTCTTGCGCTCCGCCGGTCAATCCCGTACAGCATTTCCCCAGTTCACGCAAGAGAGAACAGGCTTTAGGGGAATGTCCTCTCCCACAGCCAACAACCCCTCCGCTTGACGACTGACATCTGGATCAGTCTAGCAGTGGTACGGCGAAAGAGGGAAGTTGCACTCCCACCCGGCAGTCGTGGCTGTCTAGAAACTTCCTCTGACCTCTGACCTCTTGCTGTGAATCTTCATTTGATCAGGTTTTGTCATTCCAGGTGAAGCCTGACTGTACATGAAGCCAACAGGGTTTCAGTCCTTACAGGTGTTCCAAAACAGACACGGAGATGAAGTTGAATGTTGCTGCTACCTGTGTTTTTTGTTTGTGTGCATGCGTGTATGTGTGTTTGTGTGTGAACATGCATGTGTGTGTGTGTGTTTGTCAGAGTAATGTGTGTATGTGCATTTGTGTGCTTGTGTGCATCTGCATACATACGAGTGTGTGTTTGCATGTGTGTGCAAGACAGGAATGTGTGTACGTGCCTTTATGTGTGGGTGTGTGTGTGAGCCTCGTTTTCCCAGGTCTCCACTCCAAAGTAGCACTTGGCGCTGAAAGCCTGGGCTGTAACACTTTAATAGCTGAGTTGTTTACTCTTTTATACCAACCCACTTCACCCCCATTCTGGGACGGTTCCTCTGCCTTTGGCATAACAGCAGGTAGTGTTTTTTTACAGCTTGGTACGTTCAACACTGTCTTGCAAGATTTTATGGCCCAACAGTTTTTTTTTTTTTTTTTACAATAACTAAACGTTATGCAATCCAACCTTGAGAAAACCAGAGCAGCCAAATCTTAGATTACGATGCTAAGCTTCTTGTGTAAACTCAACAGGTTGTCAAGAGTGTGTGAACCGGTTGACTCACTGCTGTGAGGCGGTGATATACTGTATGTATAGATTGTTCACACCATCTGGTCTTCTCAAAAGACCAGGCAGACCTAAAGTGACCACCACCACCAAGACCAGTATATGAAGCTAGCCTGATATATGAGACAGAACTTTTGAACAGCAGCCGCATCCAAGATACAAAACCAACTGAGCAAAGAGCGCCATACTCCAGTAAAAGTACAGTCAGGAGTCATTTGGTAAACTGTGGCCTTAATGGGAGAGTAGAAGCCAAACCACTTCTCTGACGACAAAACAAGTCTAAAGCTTGGGTCAAACAAGACCAACCCTTCACTGTAGAAGACTGGAAGAAAGTTTACAGATTAATCAAAATGTGAACTTTCCGGTTTCAGTCGGAGAGATTATGTGAGGAGAGGTTAATGCAACAGGGCGCAAAACCTCCCGTCAAACATGGTGGTGGAAATATTCAGGTGCATGTTCTTTGGTGGATGTTTGGCCTTTTCTGGGACTGGTGAGTTGCACAGGATCAAAGGGCTGTGGTGCAAACATCCCAGAGGATTAGGCGATTATCCCTTTTGTAGTACAGGTGGCCCCAGTGGGAACGGGACCCCCGAACCCGGCAGCGTTAGTGCCATGCTCTACACATTGAGGGAATCAAACCGCTAACCCTGCATTGTTAGCTTCATCTATTGAGTGACACATGAGCGCTTGGCAGTGTGGCACGGTGTGCCATATTAATGTAGCTGCAAACAGCCATAAAGTTTTCACAGGCACCACAGTTATTCTGCTAAAGCCTGGGGGGAGAATGCCGTACCATATTATGATTAAAGGTGATCAGAGCTTGCCAGAAAGCTGACATTTTCTATATTTGGCCTCAGCAGCAGGCCTCATATTGCATGCACACTCATTCTTTCATCTTGTGGAGGGATAACAATTCCAAGCGGAGCAGTGGGAACATGATTCAAGATTTGATGGGAGGAAAAACTGATCAGTTTGATAGGGTGTGTGTGTGTGTGTGTGTGTGTGTGTGTGTGTGGTTTACTACCACAATATTCCTGACATCAAAAGGGCTGTCTTGGCCCTTGGCCCTAATGCTGTGAGTAATCATGGACAATCAGAGATGCCTTCACAAAATCAACTCTTAGTTTGCATGTTGTCCTTGCACCATCGTGAGGTTAGAAACTGTTGGGTTTAATGTTGGGTGTAACTTCCTGTTGAGCCGTCTGGGGGTGTGGTGGGTCTCATTTAATGGATCTGTAATGGAAGATCCCTGTTGAAGAACCTGCTTTCCCCCACCTCCCCTTTCCTCCAACACCCAAACCAGGTTTCTACGTTGGGGGATAGTTCACATCAGATTCTATGTTTTTTATTGGCCTTTCAGTCTTTTTATGAGAAATGAAAGATTTGAAATTCCCCTCACTGTTAAAGTCAGTTTAATGATACTACATAGCAACAAGCAGGAGAGAGGCTGTTCTTAGAGCTAGCTCTAGCTAATTTAGCCTCAATTTAACCTTAGCGTTTGATTTTATGTTATTTCTTCTGATTTGTCTTAAAATGTTTCTTTTTAATGTTTTTTTTTTGTCGCACTTTGTCTTTTTTTTTCAGATGAATTTACTCCTCGTCGTTTTTAAGCCTTTTTGTAAAGCTCTGCTAAACTGTGCTTTAAAGTAAGTGCTATATAAATAATGTTTGTTATCATTGTTCTTATTGGTAACAGCAGTAGTACTACTAATAGTGGTAGTCGTCACCTCCACAGAGGGACACTGGAGGTGGGAAGCGTTAGAGAGGGGCACATCAGATTAAATGATTCATTTTACCAGCAGACAGTCAGTGTAGCGAGAGGTGGGGGAATTATGGGTACATTTTCCACCTCCAATCTGCCAAGCTGAAACAGCAGCCGGCTTACTTAGTGGCTGCACTCTGTCTGTCCTCAACATAAGACACTTCAGCTAATGTTTTGGGCTCAAGCGTTCGCCACACTGGGCAAAAGTATGTTTGCCTTGGAAGTGGCAGCGAGGCCGGTGAGCATTGCCATCCACGTCAAGTGGTGCACCGTATAATGGCGGCCCGGGCAAACTTGGACGCCTAACGTGAGGAATTACATCTGTGGTTGTTTCAACACGAGCCTGAAGTGGTCGACCGAGAAGCAATATCGCATCCAGAGGTCACGAGGGGTGTAATTAGAGGAGATCTGTTTAAATATTTGAACATATTTATTGACACTCTATGACATGTGGAATTATGCCTCTCTTGCGTCAGGACTGCGAAGGCTTCCCAGTGAACCGGGTGTCTGGGAGTTCTCTTAGCGGCAAGCCCCGTCTGTCCTCGTTGGAAAAACTGCATGAACTCCCCGTCAGCGGAGCCGACTGCTAGCACGTTTTCCTGCACCAATATCCTTGGTAGGCTTCGATAAGTCACGCTCACCCTGGAGCAATAACAAATTTAGCAAATGTTCCCAGTGTATCAGGTGGTGGTTGGGGTTTCTTCTGTTTTCCTTGCTGGCATCCAGTCAACCTCCCACCTTTTGCTTAGAACATATAGATCGTAATGTGCAGTAGCAGATCTCTCACACACACTAGCTAGCTCCGGTCTCAATATGTTCACTAATTGAATCATTGAAAAGATGAAAGCCGAGAGGTCACAGGTTCGAATCTGGGAAAATCGATGTGGAGAAAGAGAGCGAGAAGTGCTTTCCCCTACTGAGGTGTTGGTGTGTAAGGCCTCAAACCTCCAACCGCTCCAGTAGAGCTGCTCATTGTCCAGCAGCAGACGACTCCCAGACATGAATGTGTGGAACATTGTGAGTATGAAGTAAGGCACTGCTGAAAATGCATGCATGCTCAGTCAACCTTCCCTGGATGAAGAAAAGTTAAAAAAAGATCCCGGACTTAGGTCCAATCCTGACGACCTACTGCAAACACATCAAGGGCCAAAGACGTTTTTTTTATGGTGCAACATATTTTTGCACTAAATCAAGAAATTCTTTGAAAAAGTCTTTGATTCGATCTCCCTCTTTCACACACAGACACCCACATATAAAGCCGAGCTCTTCCAAATGTCTGGGATCTGAAATGCTCGGAGGGCAGTAAAAAACTCAGGGGTGGTCGCCTGGTTCGGAGCACCAGGTCAGGGTCAGCCGATGGGGGTTGTATACACTGACTGGTCAGCGGCTGGGAGCTCCAGACCTCGGGGTGCTGTCTGGTAAACACTGCAGATATCTGGAGGCAGAACCAGGCCCATGATACTGCTGCTCCCTGGTCTCCTGCAGCAGTGAGCCTCACCAGAGTTGGTTATGAAGCCTCTGGTTTGTGTCTTGTTGCGTTTGATTCAAAGTTGGAAGTTGGATTTTCCCAGCTGGTCGGTACATCCATCAGTCCAGCTCGGAAAAACCAGGGCATAAACACGGACGGCCGTGATAAGTTAGCTAGCTAGTTAGCAAAGAACATTAAATGTTTAACCTATTAAAAGTAATTCTGTGTACATTTTTAGTTTATGTCGCCGCATTGAGCCCCAGTTTCCTGCTTGGAATTAAGACTTTAAGGGCCGTTCCATTGCTTTTTTCCTAGTAGGAAGTCGGAATTTCCAACATTTCTGGAAAAACACATCAGTGTGATTCACAAATGTGCACACACACACACACACGGCATTGAAGAATTTTGGGTAGGCAGCTCCATGAAAATACAGCAAGTATAAGTTATTACATGCCACGAGTGCATACACTTTCAGCATGCATCGCCCCAGTTGGGCATGAAACCCCTGACACTGGCAGTCTAAGTGCCATGCTCAACCCAGTGAACTATACATGGAATTGAACACCTAACCTCGGCAGTAAAAGTTCCTAAATAGGAATACAAACATGCAGGTGCTGAAAGAGAGAACAGAAGAACATGAGAGAGAGAGGCAGATACCAGGGCAGTCTCCATTGTTGAAGTCCCACTTTTTACACACATTTGTTAGAAGTTAGAGGGAGTACTCTGGTAACTAGTTGGTTATTATGAAGTACACTAATTTGGTGTTACTCTATAGCAGTGGTTCTCAATGGTTCTCGATGCTGGTCCTCGGGACTCACAGCACTGCTGGTTTTCAGTCTAACCAGCTATTGGGGGACTGAATTACACCTGGGATGCAAAATGAACTACCTGGTAGGATAGAAAGTCAGCAGTGCTCAGAGTCCCAAAGACCACGATTCATATCCACTGTATAGCATTGGAAATGTCTGCAGTACTAATGCAGGATAGATGCAAGATAAAGGCCTGGCTTTTGCTGCTTTAGGTCCTCCTTTGTTTTGGCTACAACACACTCAGCTTCCATCAGTGGATGTTGAAGATGCACAAGGCTTCTCTGAGGAAGCAATTCAGACAAGAAAGGGAAGGGAGGTTTTGTGCAGTTCAGTGTGAAAGCTGAACGCGTACATCCCACGCTTTGGCAACGTGCGCACATCCTGTTTGGATATCCCTCGGGATCCCAGACCTGGTAAATAATGGCGAGGCAAATGACCGGTCAGCGCGCCAGACAACCTTGCTTCTCATACGACTCGTGAGTGGGCGCATCGCAACCCCAATAGGGAAATTCTCGTTTTGCTCGACTCCCTCAGAGGGAGGTCAGAGGTCAGAGGTCAGGGTCAGCTACAGCGCCTGAAGCTTGTAGGGATTCAGTGTCATATTCAAGGACACTTAAGCAGGGAGGAGGCTGGCTGAAACAAAGGCCCTTGTCATCCGATGGACAGATGGTGCTCCCACTCACTCTGCCTCCTCGCTGCCCACAGATAGAAGAGGATGTGGGGCAGCGGCGTGCAGATTTGAAGTTTAGTTACTCAGAGATTTCGAGTCCTTTCAAGTTTGCCAGATAGCTAACTGGAAAAACGATGGTTCTTTGGCTCCGCCCACTGAGGTTTTTCTGCCTCCAGACCAGCTGGAGCTGCTTCTGACAAATGTTTGCATTACTAAAACCCAAAGTGGCGCAGGGGAAAATTAGTGAAGAGGCTAACCCACAAACAGACTACGCTGCATTCAAAGGCAGGGCCACATAAGCGTTTCATTATAATGCAACGCTCACTTGGACTGTCACTGGTGTAATAAATTGATAGAAATGTAATAAAATGTAATAAAACCATGTTAAATTGAATCACAGCAAAAGTTATGACTAGCTTTCAAGTCCATCTAACGAAGTGTATGTGTGAAGATGTTTGCGATACCGGAACAGCAGAGCATGTGGAAGGAATGCATCGCCAGCCTGTGAAGACAAAGACGTGGGAATTGATTTGGTTTTTTACTTTACTGGAATATTTGTGGAAGCCACTGATGTGGGGAGATTGTGCAAAGCAAAGTGACCTCTGCTTGATAGCCTCTCCTAGTTTCTCTCTCGGAGGCTGGAGCAGTTTCAAAATATGTCCAGGCACTTCATTAGGCTGTGAGGAAATGCAGACCACAGCTCTCCCTCACATTTCTTGATGGATCATGTTTTCGGGGGGGCAT
>OOFE01011111.1:0-14777 GCA_900323365.1 Monocentris japonica
AATAGAGATGACTGTGTGTGTGTGTGTGTGTGTGTGTGTGCAGCCAGTTCTAACATTAATGCTGCTGCTGCTGCTGGTAGTTTTTGGCTGCTGTGGTTCTCTTCTCATTGCCTTCTCTCTCTCTTTCACTTCCTCTCTCCCTTTCTTCTAATCTCCTCTATGCAGACATGATCTTGGCAGAAATGCTGGGAAATAGAGGGTTGAGCTGTACAAGGTGCTAAAAGTGTTAACACATCTCTATCTGTCTTTCTTTTCTCTCTCTCTCTCTCTCTCTCTCTCTCTGTCTCTCTCTCTCTTTCATTCATTTTTTTTTATTTCTGTCTCTCCTGTCTCCTCATTCCTTCACTTGGGGATTGTCTCCCAGATTTACACAGAGATGGCTAATTCTGCATCACACACACACACACACACACACTCACTCAAGTGTATGTAGGTGTACACTACTTTGTAAAAATAGCACATTACCCAAGTCGTTCCCAAAGCAGAACATGGATATTTGATAGAAAGCTCAACCACATTTTCAAACTAAAGGGGCCAGAGAATCATTAAAAATGGATCTGCATCCTTTATTAATGTCTTCATTACCAAGTCTGGTCCCACATGGAGAGCATACTGAGAGGGAAGGCTGGCTTTTTCCATCCTATTGGTAAGGTTGCTTCAAACCCATAAGCTGCCCAGAGGGGGGGGGGCACCTTTATAATGTCAGTGAAAGGTCGGTTTTCCACTGAACTCAGTTTTTCATAAGTTTTCAACGGCAGCAAATTCGCAAGGTTAAGAGGTTCACTAGCCTACGACGTTCAAGTATGATTGTCAGACCCGAGCAATAGGTTGGTTTGGTGGTTACCTGTTGGCGGCAGAGGATGAGCTTTGTAGCCCAGCTGGGGGTTGCCGGTTGTAGATCAGCACAAATTCAATGTGGATGATGAAAATAACGACCAACATGTTGATAGGTTTTCAACTCAGACTCTCAGGATGAATGTCTTTGTTATCTGCTATCCTGTGTCCTTGTGTCTTTTCTTAACTTGCTGTGTGGATTCGACATGTCCAAAAGGCTAAGATCCTAAGCTGTGTTGAGCAGACAAATGCATCACAGCTGGAAGTTATTGCTGAGTTTGTGCGCTCTGAGAGATACCCTGGGGCTGTGGTTTGCTGCTTGGTACATTGGCACAACTTCTGTTAAATAACGTGCCAAGCAAAATCTGTCCATTTTGCTTAAAGCAACCAAAGGGAGATCCCTTATTCCCAGAGAATGTACAAGGCACTTTCTTTAAATTCTGAAGTACTAAAAGGACAGTAGGTGGGTTGAATGTCTTTTGATGCACAATTGCAAACCCTAAGAGATAATTGACACCTCAATAACAATTTTCTCCTTTAAAATGTGCTGTCACATTCTGACATGTGAGAATGTCAGAATGTGAATAAGAGAGAAATACCCACTCAGATTATGTCTTTTTGGCAGCAAAAGCACTTAAAATATATGAGGAGTGAAAACAAACTCTTCACCAAGGGGAGAAATAATCCACCAGTCATTGCATAGGAACACAGAGACACCCTGGCCTCATGGCAACATACCGTGCATGGAAATGGAATTGGCTAGCCTGATCCAAGAGCATCCAGTTCTCTTCCCCTGCTGTTGCAGGGTCGTGTGCATCTGCATTTTATTACAGTGTTGGCTATAGCCATGACACAAGGGAATCGAGGGAATTACAGTGATATGTCACTGTGACAGGCTGATGCATGCGATGCGAGTGCGTGTTCTCAAAATGCACATCCCATGATAGAAGCATAAACAACGTGCCATTTCCCCTGGACCCTCCACTAATTGCCAGTAGCAAATCATACATGCTGCACAACGGACACCATTGATTGCATGTTGAGGAACACTTAAATTTAGAGCAAGCTATTTCTCTTCCTTCCTTATAGCAAACTAAATCCCTTCTTTGATTGAAGAAAGATGCTGACCCACCATCATATAGACCAGATCCCTACAGATCGAGTGTGAGGATAGTCCATAGTCGGTGTCTCTCCATGGGTAAGGGAAGCATTTGGTGTAGTTTTACACTATTAAAACCAATAACCATCTCTCAAGGCCTTTGACATCCATTCCGGTTTTTATCTCTGGGCAAGTATTCATACATTTCTGTGCTGTGGAAATGGTGGTTTTGGCTTAAGAACTACACAACATATCTATTGCAAACTCATGAAAATGGTCATCCTGCACAAATATTAACATGTGATGGATGATATGTTCTGTTGCAGGTTAATATGGAGGAGAAAAAACTAATGAAAAAGTCTTAATAGTACTCCCAAAAGTTACTCATTGCATTTATTCCCACATAGGTGGGTGGCAACCCTCCCACTGGTTGTGGAGACTGTCAGAGACTCTTTTGATGATGGGGCAGACAACGCTTTATAAATTGCATAAGCATGCTTCTCTGTAAATGCAATTTTCAAACAGACTGTGGGAGTGCAAAAAAAAGACACTGTTATTACAAAATCCCTTCTCTGTTGACTCTTTCACGTTAGGAAAGTGCGCCACCGCCTGGACAACTCATTCTTTTCTAGTGAGGCAGAAACTGCAAGTTAGATCCAGTTCTTATGTAGATAATGCACAAGATCTTCTGAAATAATTGGAAATTGAAACAACTTTTGGTCTTCACACATTCATCTATCAATTTACAACAGCACATGATCAAACCATAAGACAAATTGTAAAAAATATTTGTCTGAGGATGTCAGAAAAACTATTATTACCAAACATAAATCTTCACAAGGCTATAAGTCCATCTCTAGAGACCTTGATATTCCTGTTTCCACAGTTTGCAATGTTAAGATGTTTGCTGCAAACTGTGGAAACAGGAATACTGAGCTCTCTAGTGATGGCCTTATAGCCTTGTGAACGTTTGTTTGGTAATAATAGTTTATTTGACATCATCAGACATCAGATTTTTTAAAGTTTTCTTATGGTTTGATCATGTGCTGTTGCTGATGAATGTGTGAATTGAACATAATTTTACTTTCAATAATCTGTAATAGTTAACCCACCCACAAGAAAATCTCACAAACTGCACAAATAAACTTAAGATTCTCCATTTATTTTGAACACTCGCTTGAAAAAAAAAACATTAGTGCAAATCATACAGAGGAACTGTTCAGCGATTGATACATGATTTTAAATTATTAATAAATATACATTACTCATTTTACACTTTGAGATGCTACAAGCACTTTTCACAGTTAAACGACATTCTCCCAAACCGTCCTGTACATCCAACACATTGAGGTCCATCTGAATGACTGAAATGTTACCAGCCAGGGGAAAACTAATCCTAAGCATTTAGAAGTAGCATTACTCTCTCTCAGATACAGAACACAGTCTACAGTCAAAGCTTTAATTTGCCCAAATTAAAACTAACTCAGCCATTATAAATAATTAAAACTACCCTGTATACCCTTGGATCTTAAATCCAAGTAGTTTACGAAAATTGAAACACACAGATCGACTGCATCACATTCACTCTTGCCACAGTTTTCCCCATACATATTTCAATACAGGGCTCGAGCAATAATTACCCTATACCAATCATGTTCTCCATTTTGTGATTTATACATGTTGGAATTCAATAAACACAAAATTACACAATAAACTGTTGACAACTTTCATACAGTAAGAAACGAAGTGCTTTTATGATACAGACGACATGAGCTCAATTGACGATACTTCACATATGAAACTTTCCAGTTTTTGAATGAAATGAAACCCCCTGACACATTTGCAAAATAAAGACCCAAAAGCAAAGTAGACGACTGTAAATATCAGAATGCCAATTTCAGCCACAATCGTGTGAAACCAATCTGAAGAGATGAACACTGTCATTGTCTCCACTCAAAGAACTATTGTCCAACGGGGAGAAGTCAAGTTGTATTCAATATCCAATACTGATCTTCCACGTTTCGTAAATTATGGTGGCACGACTGAGCATTATTCTTATATTATCGTTCATATCAAATAGCAACTAAGCCAACCAGATGATAAATGTACCAATTGGAATTGCAGAGGGTCTAGCATTCATTTTACCAAATGGTACCTTCACATCATCATGAAAACACTGACCTCCCTAAAAATGATCAACAGGTTATATTGCACTGTACTATACAGCATGTTATTTTTCTATTATTCTGCAGTCTTGTATTCCGAGACGCCGCTCCACATTTTATGTCACTTCATACTTTTGATTTGTCTTTCATGCCTTATTATGGTCAACTAGAGCAACAGTTTCACATTTAAGGCCTAACCTGCATCAAATTGAAAACGTGTGGTTCAAAGTCTACAGAGTAAAAGGTGACATGTAGCTGTAATACAAGCTGATAGCATGCAATAAGAGTTCAGAACCAAAAGGACACAGACAACAGATAAGAAAAAGTGCAATTGCATGCCAAAAATATGATTGCCACCTGCTGTACTCTCTAAATAACCCATTAAGTCTGAATAAGAACAGCCTTACAGTTCAGTTCCTCCCACCTCCCCTACATTCTGTGACAAGTTGCAGACACAGATTAAGTTCAAAGTGCAAATCCAAGCCTTTGCCAGAAAGTTTTTTTTGAAATGGGTGAGAATCTACAAAACTGTATCCTACTACAAAAGCATCCAAATGTTGGTTAATCGCATCCACTCACAGCAGTATCATTAGTCACTCATTTCATTTGTCTTCAGTTCATATTGTACAGCATAATGCATCAGAGGAGTCCATGGGGTTGACTGCATGGTTAACAGTTACCTCCCTCTTGTGTCTGTATCTTCCTCCAGTGCCAACACTACAGATGAATGAGGAGCTTCACACAGCAGGGTCCTAAAAAGAAGAAAAAATGTATGTACAATGACAAAGGCATGGATCTGAGGCGCCTTCCTGTCATGAGATTTTCTTCTGCATGCATGCACACATTACCAAACTCGCTTTTTGCAATTACAATTTCTGCATTAGGACCATTTTAATAGAATTTAATTTCCCACCTTGTCATGTTTTTCCAACAGGTTTGTTCTGTTGGCCAATATATTTTTTCTTGTCATCATTAGATGTAGTTTTGTTTCTTTTGAGGCAAGATGTTTTCACAAACCCATTGGGCTTTGTTTTATTTCACTTGCACCAATTAGTAACTGAATCTCTTCTGTGTGTTTAATCACTGTATTTGATAACTTGGCTTCTTTGTTTTATGACTGTGCAAAAAAAAAAAAAAAAAAAAAAAAAAAAAAAAAAATGCTTTAAAATACCTGCCGATCTCTTGTGGGCTGCTGAAGGGTCATCAGTTTGTCTTTCACTGAAGCTGTAGCACTCTGCTTCAGGCTGCTAGTAACGACTCCAGTTGCTCCTTCTCTGCTCTGGTTGGGGGGGAGGTCATCCTTCTTGGGCTGTGCTTGAGTCTGTTGTGGTTTCACTATGGTGATTTTAATGGGGATTTCTTTGACACCATGCTGAACTCTGCTATACTGGCGCATGGAGGGGTTGAAAGTGCGAACAATGGGAAGTTCACTCAGTGTGGGTGTCTCCTGTTTTGGTTGCAACCTCTCTTTTATAATGATTTTACTTTTTTTGTTTGAAAGGAATGTTTGCACAGGTAGGATGGCTGGCCTCTTCGCAGGGCTAGAACTCTGGAGTCTGGTTTTCTGGGGAGCTGAGGCTTGTCGTTTCTCTTCCAAGTGAGCAACCCCTCTATGCAGGTGGCCATTATTTTCCTTAGTGACAGAGACTCCTCCATCTTTCCTTTTCTTCACTTCTTTAGGTTTCTTGGGGCAGACTGCCATGTGTTTGGTTCTGCTGCGACGTAATCTGAACTCCCTACTGCAGTGCGGGCAGACAAATATCTCCTGTTCCTCATCCACTTGGGCAGGGGTGGCTTTATTTGATGAAGAGGCTGACTTGTTCCTCTGTGACATGGCCCTTTGGACCAACTTTTTTTTCCTTTTGTTGAGCGCACTGAGTTTCATCTTTACTGATGATTCTTGGTTAGGTTTGGACCTGTTTGCCTGGCTGGGTCTGTGGGAAGCATTTAGTCCATTAGTAGAATTGGTAGTAGCCAGGACTCCATTTTGAGCTTTTGCAAAGTGGCGAAGTGGGATGGGATTTTTCTTAGGTGTGTAACGCCTTTTGTCGCTAGCATTTGCACAAGCAAGGATGTGTTTGTGCAGCTCCGGCATGTTATCAAAGCTTTTCCCACACTTCGTGCAACGAATAGCCGTGCTGAAGGTTTGTGGGATGTTGTGGGTGGTGAAGTTTGTGGCTGAAGCCACAGAGCCAGCAGGTGATCTGTTGTGGTAAGGAAATGGAGGTGGCTTAAAGCTGGGATAGTGTTGGTTGATGCCGAGACGAACATCAGGCCCTTTTAGTTTGCTTCCATCCGAGGCCATGATTTTAATTGTTGTAAATAGTTCTTCAGCAGTAGCCTCAACTTCACCTTCTTCTTTTTTAACTGATTTCTTTGATTCATCTGAGGCACAGGGCACTGAAGCCTCTGTGCTGATTTTTGTGGAGTTATTGTAATTCTGAGGTCTTAGTTTGCCCTTTTCCTCCTCCGTATATGTACACTGCTGGCCAGGGTGCAGCTCTTCCTGATGCTGCTTCAGGTTGCAAAGGTAGACAAATTCCTTTGTGCATGCATTGCAAACATAAGTCTTGCCAACACCGTGGAGGGTTGAGCGGTGCTCAAGCAAAGCAGAGGGCTTACTAAAGAGCAGCACGCAGAACTCACATTTGTAGGGCCATTCATCAGCATGGTCACCTACATGATGCCCCAGCTCCTTCATTGAATGGAAAAGCTTATCACACACATTGCAGATGAAGTTCTTGGTGAAAGTCTGTTGTTGTGCATCACTTGATGTGTCGTTTGAAGATTCTTCCTCTTCGGCAGGTTCAGAGGGGGGTAAGGTTTTGGCTGAGATTTCAGGTGTGGAAATGGAAATGTCAGCAGTTTCTTCCCCTTTTGGGGTTGGTGGCTCCTGATTAACAACAGGTTCTGGGACAGGATTTGAGTCACCCACTGTAGGACAATCAGATATAACTGCAGAGGTGTTTGACAGGGTAACTGATTCTGCGATGGAGGATACTAGAATAGTGGGGTCAACAGTTTGAGGGTTGGGTAATGATACAATCTGTTGCTGTTCTATGTGATTTATAACCATCTGAGTAGGTGGTGGAGGCTCAACAGTATTTTCTTGTAAGGTAATTGCAGTAGGGGCAATATTCCCTGGAGCTTCAAGAGCTATTGTGCACTCTATCAAAACTGTGTTGCTGGTAATATTGTAAGAGTTGATAAGGGAATCATTTAAAGTTACAGTGGGTGAGAATGGCACTTCCGATCCAGTAGTAGATTCAACTAAAGGTGCATTGAGAGTAATCTGATCAGTGAGAAACACATGACCAGGGAGATTTAGAGCTGGGTCAAGGGGTTGGGAGAGAGTAACAAGGTTGGCAGCATTTGCAGTAGTAAATGCAGTGGTTAAATCACACTCTGAAGAATTTAATGCATTTTCTGTGCAGATTACCAAAGGTTCAGGAGATATATTTGGGGCCAATACCTGGACCGGTTGGTTTGAGGGGTTAGAAATAGAAGCCGGTGGCGCCAAAACTGTTATTAACGATGGAGCAGTTGGGAGCACTGAGTGTGAGGCTGGCGAAGCAAATGCTATGGTGCATGGTGAAGCTGGCTGCAGGGCAACTGGGGTAAGAGAGGAGGGTGATTGGGTGAGAGAGCTGGAGGGTAGCGCAAGACCATAAACAAGTCCTTCTGTAACAGGCTCTGCTGGGGTCACCATACCTGAACCTGTAACTATTGTAAAGTCTGTGACTACTGGAGTCTCAAGATTTCCTAGACTTACGTTTTGCTCTCCAATGTCAACATTTGTATACTCATTCAGCAACACCTTTTCTAACATGCAGGTGTTTGGCTTCTTTTTTTTCAGTACCGGTTGCGTAACTAAATTTGATGTCAAGTCTGGGTCATCTGGGCTCTTTCTTTGCAAACTCAAGTCTAACACAGCGTCCGCTAAAGCTACATCTTCATTTCTTTTCACAGCATTAGACAGATCCAGTGGTTGTTGGTTACAGGAATTACCGCCAGTTATTGCAGGCCAGCTCTCTGGCAAGACAGGAGTCGTTATTCGCTCCTCTACAGGTGGAGTTGTGCTATCCTTCTCGTTGGATATTTTGTGCACAGTTGAGCTATGTTGGGTCTCCATCTGTGCTGCACTAATAGCATCACAATCTCCTGTATCTAGCATTGTTGTTGTTTCCTCATTAGATGTTGGGTTTTGCTGTGGGGAGCTAGGTGGAGATCCTGTCCTCCTTTTAAACCTCCCTGTTCCTGCAGGCAGGACGGAAAGGGAGAGAGGTGAGCAAGGCTTCTGGCCATCTGAAATCAGGGCTAGCGTAGGTTTAAGGCCATCTTGCTTCTCCAGGAGCTGTTTCAGCTTCGGAGACAAAAATACAGTTCTTTCTTTCTGCACGACCATAGATTCTGTATTCTGGGGAAGCAGATTTTCTATTAAAGAAGACACAAGTGATGAGGAGGAAGAAGACACAACCACCTCAGACTCCAGTTCAGTTTTAATTTGTGGTAAAAGAGGTGGCGTTGCAGTTCTCCTCTTGGCCAGTGGTTGACCAGGTATCTCTTTGCCTGTAATTGCATCTGCATTTACAACCTGGCTGATTTGGGCAGGGTCAAGAATCAAGGCATCCAGTCCAACCAAAGTAGAAGACCCAGAGTTAACCTCAGCTACTTCACAGCTGCTCACTGTGCTTGTTGAGACTATCTTTCCATCAATGTAAAAGCTGAGATTCTCAGAGATATTGCTAGAGATGTCTAGCATATAATGTTCTGCTTGCTCCCCTTCCTTCTCCACAACAGCTGCAGGAGTTGTATTGTCACTAAGCTGTGTTTCCTGTTGACATGTTGAACTGAATATCCTCTGAAAATTTTCCTCCTGGGGCAGTTGGGCTTTGTCTACACATTTGAGTCGGAGGTGCTGCTCGTGGATCCTGCGCTCATGTCGGCGCTTATTAGTATGTGTATTAAATATCTTTTCACAATACTTGCAAGCATGACCCCCTTCTAATACCCCTCGTTTGTCTGGCTGGGTAGTCTGGTCTCCTGTAGCCGAAATGGAGGTACCAGAGCTACTGGGGGATGAAGTATAGTCTAAACCACCAGTTTGCATGACAGAGCCTGAAAAATCCACTGGCTTTGTCAAAGACACAGGCCTTGCCTTGGCATTTTCATGCCTCTTCTCATGCCATCGGTGACCTATCTTTGAACCCAAGGACATGTTGCTGTTATTGCATTTGTATGTGTGTGTTTGGTTGTCTGCCAAGGCATGATTGTGCATGTGACGTTCCAAGCCTTGTTTGCTGGTAAAATGTCTCTCACAGTGCTGGCAAGGAAAAGAGTCCCACTCTAAATCACTATCGTGATCAGGATCTTCGTGGAGATCTGGGGAAAATGACTTAGTCATATCTGGTTCCATGTTAGTTTCCCCTTGATCACTGTCCTCCATCTCTTCCTCCTCATCTTCCTCATCTATATCCTCGTTGTCTCCAAATTCAGAGATATACAAGTGAGGAGAATCCTCCATCATCTCTGGAGGTTGTATCCAGTTATCTGTGGAGGTCTGTCACACAAGACTTTGCCAGTATTCACACCTATTAAATGGATAAAGCAAGACACGGTCATATAGCAACCAAATATAAATGACAGGTGAAGTGTTATTTAAGGAATGCAAGCAACATATGTGAAGTTTTGCTTATAGGTTACCAGTAGCATAAATGTTAGAATAAACTCAATAATGGATTTTCTATTTATTTGGATATCAGCAAAATCCAGAGAATCAAAATCTCTCCTCAACATCCTTTTACAACGAGTAGGCTGCCAAGCCTCAATGTTAAGATATAAAGCAAGTAAATGGTGATGACACTGCATACTCCAAACACTAAACGTAAACATAAATAAGATTGAAATAATTACTATCATAATCACACTGGCTTACCATTTCCATGGTCAGTGCAGAGTAGATGGCATGTTTTGTTTGACAGATGAACGCAGGCTTCTGGGAAAAAAGAATAGCATTGCATACATTTACACAAAAAAAAAAAAATATATATATATGGAATGATTAGAAGCACAAACTGATCACAGGGATCAATTGTGGTGGTGGGAGAAGATGAGCATCACCTTGAGTCCTGTCTCAAGCTTATATTATGAACCAAAACACTCAGAAGTGAAGATGACATAGGAGCAGCACTGTAATATTGTTATGAAAACTTTTATACAGTATTTTTTTTTTTTTTTTTTTTTATTATTGGGTGCCAAGGGCCAATCCAGTCCCACAATATAACAAATCCACTCCCATTATTATCTTTTTTACCCTGGGATGGCTGGCTGAGTACATCGATTCACATCCATGGAGGGACACACGCTCACACTGGGGAACTGCCCAATACAACTACAGTGTGATAATGTCACGGAGCAGCTCCACTCCAGCATTTGGGAGTAGGGGCACTTCAATTATATCAATATGTTGATATCTTTCACAAACTATTTGAAACTTACATACATGTTGGTGTATTTTACTTGACATGGCAAAATGGCAGGCCCACAAGTGGTACTGTGATTTCCATCTAGTCGTTGTGATTAATGAGATTTATGTTCCTGGATTGTGTTAACATAAAATCAATTTTTTCCCCCCACAAATCTTACTTGGGTAGCATCTCGCTTTACAAGACTTATATTTCATTTGTTGTGGCCTGCATTATTGCATTAGCCCATTACTAGCGCGCATAGTAAGAAATATAAGAAATATAAGACATATAAACAAAGACTTAATGGCTTGGTATAGGCTCAAGTGTTTGAGAGACGTCAGTGATGAGTCGAGGTTGCAGAAATCCGATTAAAGCAGTCCTAGTGTATCAGTGGCTCAAATATTGGCCCACAATAGTGACACACAATTCAGAGGCCTTTATGATGAGTTACTTGACTCACTTTTTAATGTTGTAATTCTCGCCTATAGTTTACGTTGCAACAGGCTGCTATAACATTACATACAAAATACATATTGATAACCGAAATATTGAAAGTATTGTCTGGACTAGCGTTAGAGTGCGTTCATTCGCATCCGCTTCACCTGGGTTTGATGACGCTCCCCGTCCTTGCACCATTGCTAGATAGTCACACAACACGTCGTCACACTGTTTTGCCGGATAAGCTACTAACTTGTCCACTGAAAGGTCAGTTGGCTTCTCTAAAACAGTCTTGGCATACTCTTCCGCAAATAAGAAAGCTGCAAGCAAATAAAACGACTATAAACACGTCAATACCCCTACACAAGGTTTCACTTACCAAGTACAAGCGATCAGCTGTTATCGGCCATTAACGCAATAACAATATACTGCTAGCTACAATGCTAGCTAGCTAGCCCTAGCTAAATTGCCATTTATGAAGGGAGGTTCGAAACCATCGTTGCAAGTACTTGTTTGTACAAAACTCTGCTTTGGTTGGAGTATTTAGGATTTCTCTACATACTTTTGTTTGTAGCCAAAACGCCGTTCAGAAGGTTTGGATTGTTCCACTTGTGCAGGTTGCAGCTGTATGCGTTGGCTTCTCTTCTTCCCTATTGTACCACAGTTACTTCTTTCAGCGTTTTGATTGGTCAGAATGTGTCGATGATCTATTCTGGACCAATCAGCAACAGGTTTGTTGAGGCACTAGAGGGGAAAAACATCAAAGCAAAACGCAGCTGTCACCCTTACCCCAGACTTCATCAAAGATATTCAGAAAATTAAACGTATGAATTGAAAACCAATAGAAACATTTACCCGCTGAGGTAGTAATACATTTAAAAATATATAGAGCTAAAAATGTTATAATATATATAAAAAATAATCATTTAATGTAACATTTGGACAGAATACTTTGATGTTGTTATCTTCAAGAGTAATAACCGTTATAAAAGATCACGAAAGAGACCCGAGAAATCAGACGTGAAATTATCATTAGGTTTTAGGTCAAGATACCAATACAATTTTTTTTTTTGTGGAGGGTTACACTTTAGAGCACTTTATTTGCAGCTCTATTAAAGCTACAGGGACTATCTGGCTCCATTCAAGCCATTCATTTAAGGCCCCATTCAAGCCGCTCAGCAGTTCAGAGGTCACTTTTTCAGAGGTTTTACTTTTTAAATGTTCCGAAATTACATTTGATCCTCCATCCGCTGGGGCAATAACTTGAGCGAACATTGTGAGGATCTTTTATAGCAGCTGAATTTATTTCCTTCTGTGATGCTACGGATGCTGGACAACGTTGTGGGCGTGCATTTTTAAAAGATAGTGACACAAATGCATATTAATAAAAGTGAAAAATAGCTAAGTGATTTGATAAATCCAAATACACTTTCTTTAAAAACTTGTGTGTTTGGTAAGAACATGTCCTTATTCATCTCTACCAACACGGTCAAACTCTGTCAAACTGTTTCTTGCAATGTGTTCCACTGTCCTGCAGAGGGCACTGTGGCTCAATATATAGATTTGGTCATTTCGATTAAATGAACAGCAACTTTGGTTACTTCCAAGATATATTTCATTTTTTTATGTCTAGCATAAATATATCTTCTGAAATGGCTCATATTTCTAATCTTCAATAATAATAACAACAGTATTATTATTATTATTATTATTGAGCTTTATGTACCACTTTTCAAAACACAGTTACAAGCCAAAATTACATAATAATCACATAAAATGAATAAAAGTGTCTGTATGTATAAAAGTGATTTAAAACATAATACTGATTTACTTCATCAAGTGGGTTTTTAATCCTGTTTCCCTTCACTAGCTACACATAGAAACAAAGAAATCATTTTAGTTCATTCCTACCAGATGCTACAGAGGCAATTTATGTTCATCTTGCAAATATACGTGATAGTTCACAGTTCTTTTGAGTCATACTGGTTTTATAGCTGGGCCATATCTACATGAACTCAGACCGCAGAATTCCTGTTGTGATTTATTTTCCTCAATGGATGAAAACACAGAAGTCAAACAGAAATGACAGATTTAAGATTTATGATGTAAGCTGTTTCTGGTCCCAGCCCCTGACAGGTTCTCTGTTTCTCCCAACAATTCTCAATTGAGTCATAGGGGGACTGTCTGACATTAACCCTGCACCGACTCTGATGGGACGAAACCCCCTAATTTCCCATGGCTTTATTTCCACCTCCAGAACCATGGCAACACAAATGAGAGCCTTTGAAAGGGTCTGTAGGAGTGCATCAGGGACAACATGCACACTACTGGCATCGCATAGCATATGGGTGGTGTTCTCATGTGATATGCATGGTTTGCGTGTTCTTTTCATGTGTTGTGTGGGTTGAGTGCTGTTTCACTATCAAACTACTTGCCATACTACACGCCAGGCCTGCAAGAAGCCTTCATTCAGGCCTTCCTCACCCTCTGTATTTTGGATTTGACCGTGTAACCTTTTCACCTTTGCAATAAAAACAGTAGAGCAGTGGCTGAGACAGTGTGATGTGTAGAACTGGCTCATGAAGAGCCAACTGTATTTGGCAGTATCAGATTCTCATGCAGAGTTAATTTGGTGACTAGTTGACCGTGATCATCTTTATTTATAGCCTGTCACAGCATTATAAACAGAGTCGCTCTGGACATGCCCAAGGCTCCAGCACGTCTGTCAAAGTTGATGTGAATTGCATCTGTGGAATTGTGATGAGCTGTTCACGTTTGGGTCCACTCGTCTGACGCAACCGTCAAATCCTCGTATAAGCAGGTGCGAACCGCCTGAAAGCCAGTTCACACAGATGGCTAAGTAGCCAAAGGCTGTCATAGGAAAGAGCTTTCCACAAACATGTGCCTTTACTGGTGATCCAATAGCACTCTGTTGCATCATAACTCAATAATTGAAACATGGATGGAAAATCATTGCAAGGGCACCATATGTAAACCATAGAGGTCCAAGCTCAGTGTGACATCATAGATAGCTACATTAGGGACAAGACAATAGTCCACAAAGGTAAACTTTCATGAGAACAACTTTCAAAACAAACAGGAAACTGAGCTGTTATGGGGTAGAAATCATCAAGTGTGCTCCAGATCAGATGCATTGAAGAGTATCCTGTGGCAGCAGGAGACAGCAGATACTCTGTTTACCATGGACACAAAAGTATAGGAGAAAGCGGGAAAGAAGGAGAGGTGGTCCACAATGTGTGTGTGTGTGTATCACGTCCATCAATGAACAGTGCTTTGGTATGGAACAAGAGGAGTCTATTACAGAAGACGTGCATGATCCCAGATACAGGACACAAAGCCTCGTCTCTCATGAGCGAACATGTCATGTTACTGGGACTGAATACAACTTTATTACTTTATGTCATGGGACAGCCGATGTGCAGGAAAGGACATGCAAATGCAATGCACATGAAAACACACACACACGCATGCCGTACAGTGTACATACACACATGCATATGCACACACATCTCACACAGTGTTGCCCACTGTATATTCATGTGCGCGCACACACACACACCACACCCATGGCCATAATCCCCCGAAGGCCAATAAACACACACATGCCCACTAGAATCACTGCCCCCTCTCATATCTGCACACACACACACACACATACACACACACACTCCAGACTCAACCAGACATTTAGTGTACTGATACATACACTCTCACATACTCCCTCTCCTCTTTTTACTGTCTCCCCCCCCTCTC
>OOFE01011117.1:16685-29450 GCA_900323365.1 Monocentris japonica
TAGTAGCTATTCCCCGGCTGCACTGTGCAGAGTGTGTGGGGGGAATACAAAGGTTTTTTTTTCTTTTTTTTCCCCCTTCCTGACATGCTTTGTACTATTCTATTTTAGCCTCTTCAAACGCGGGGAGACATCTCTCCATAGAAATGAACCAACCAGGCGAGTCTCCCCTGGCATCGAGAATTATGCATCGAGTTAGTGGAGCGATGTTTCTACTATTCTCTGCAATACATAGTACACAGACACCGGTGTACGCTGGGACAGCCATATGCAAAAGGGGGAAAAAATAATCCACAGCCACACACATGCACCACAAAGATACACACAAACGCACGAGCCGGCATGCTGCGTGTTAAACAGGCATTGCGAGGTGTGTGGTTATTTGTTGTTAGTGGGGGGGCAGGGGGTCAACAAGGGATTGAATGAGAATGAAAGCATGGAGAGATTGATGGACGGAAGAAGGTGAAAGGTTAAACGCTGCCCTAGCGGTCTTATCTAAATCACAAAGTTGGGCTGCAACAGAGAGTGTGCAGTTTACTGATGTCGCGTTGCAGGATTTCTGGGTATTGAAGTTCAAGGAGTTTTCGAAAACAGTTACCTCTCGCTGCCATGTGGGGCCGCCAACGTGCAAAGTTGCCTAGTGCAGCTAGGACCCTCTTTCTAATGAACAAGACGTCTTCACCAGTCACTCTTTCTTTTTCCCCCTCTCTCCGCTGCCCGTATTCATTTGCCACCCGGCAGACGGGAGGGATGGAAGAAGAGGGAAAACAAGTGGGGATGGCCAGGGAACATCATCTATGGCTGTTAATATAGCCATAGAGTGGATGTTGCCCGAGCCCACCGCATCACTTCCGTGGCCAGTGGCGCTGCTCAATCAATCAAAAATCAAATTTTCAAAAACGCGAGAATGACAAACATTATACGCTACATATTTCTGCCAAATTGCAGCAGGCTGCAATGTTGTTAATGTATGTTGTGTATGTTGAGCCATAAAAGACTTTCTCCTTAAATTCAGGGTATCCAGGGCTCCTTCAAAAGTATTGAAACACATTATGAATACAGAACAGGGTTAGTAATAAGCATCCTATCTGCTTTACTCAACACAAGTGGACTTTATGTCCCTTAATAATTAATTTCTGGGTGTCCATTTTCCATACTGTTGATTTGTAGTTGCACAACTTTAATTAGCTATGTTCATTGCTTTTGTCAGCTCCGCTTCTTTAATTTGGTTGTTAAATTGGTCTTACATTCGATTAGAAAGTTCTTCAAAAGTTCTCAAAAAGTTGGAAATGTATGTATAACACGGGTTGGGTGTGTGGTGGACTCAAATGAACATCACATGGTGGCCCAGCTCCCCCGACGGCAAACACGAAGATGACATTTCTGCTTTGCATCAAAGAGTAAAATGAAGGGAGGTAAGGCACGCCAGCGCGACGACCCGGCGTCCTCTCCGAACGATAAGCGGTCCGCAGGTGAAAAATGACCGGGGCGTCTCGTCTTAAAGACTACAGCAGGACGCGATAACTCACTGGAATAGGTTCAAGTGCACATCAATCACTCCCCCATCCAATCAAAGAGCCACAGATGCCGGGACTTGCCATCAGCAAAGTTGTGATTGGGTTAGAAGGGGCACAGCCCAGAGTCTGTGGGTGCATTATCGGCTTCAATCACAGTAATGCACCATGCTCCCACGATGACCTCTGGGGGGTGTGTGTGTGTGTGTGTGTGTGCGTGCGTGCTGCCCATATACCGTATCATCACTATCCATTTTGCTGGTCCCTCTGACCAACACACTCTCTCCCTCTCTCTCTCCACAGTCCCGCTGACATTGAAGGCATAGACACACACATAGACATGACATGTACAGACACACTAAGACAGTCGCACACAACACACACGCAGAGACAACACTGCACAACGTGCATGAAAACCCTTCTACGGACTATTTCAGAGCATGAACACACCCCAAAGTAGTCTATCATATAGCTTGTGAAAGAGAAAACAGGATTATAGCAGAGGTTGGCTGGGGCAGAGACCCGGGGCTCAGACACAACACTGTATCATCCTCTACAACCACTGACAGAGAGAGAGAGACTTAGAGGGAGGGAGAGAGAGAGAGAGACTGAGATAAAAAGGAGGATTCTCTTCTATTTTATTTTGGTCCCTCCCCTCGCTCTCTTTCTAACCCTTGACTTAGATGAATCCTGTTATGGTGTGACATAAACCTGGGGCGGTGGAGAGATATAGACAGACGGAGAGAGAGGGGGAGAGAGAGAGCGAGAGAGAGAGAAATGGAAAAATGCACCTCGACACGGCAGAGGAGAAATGGAGGTGCAGGCAGAAAATACAGATAGACTAACAAACAGACTGGTCAGTGCATTTACAGTCAGACCACACTGAATGACTTCACTACGTTGTATTCATCTGACTCACTTAAAGGAATATGCCAGGTTTTCGGGAGATTGTCCCGTTTGGTCATTGGCTGCAGTGCACCATGATGTCATTTTAACATACACTATGTTGAATTATAGCAGGTGACTAGCATTTTCCAAAGTAAGAAGACTGACCTTTTAGAAATAAAAAATTGCATGTTTTTTATGATATGGTCTGCAGATTCATGAATTTTAAAAGTGAAATATCATCAAGTCAGTATAGCTGATGTAGCCAGGTTTATTTTTGGAACTATTTCAGATGAGTATTCATCCACTGTGCAGTGATTTATAACTGTACACAGTCTCTCATCTCCCACCACCTTCGCTTCCTATGGAGAACAGGGAAAGTAGTCCCCGCTAGTTTAAAACAGTATGTTTGTTTTGTATCATATTTTGCCACATTTACTCAACATAGTGTATGCTAAAGTGTTAGCATGGAGCCTACTATCACTCATCATAGTGTTTGCTAAAGTGTTAGCATGGAGCCTACTATCACTCATCATAGTGTATGCTAAAGTATTAGCATGGAACCTACTATCACTCAACATAGTGCATGCTAAAGTGTTAGCATGGAGCGTAATATCACTCAACATAGTGTTTGATGACGATTTGATTTCATATACTATTAATGGCGGCACAGTGGATCCGTGTTTAGCGCTTTTTCCTCACAGCAAGAAGGTTGCGGGTTTGATTTCCGTCCCTTTCCGCATTGAATTTGCATGTTGTTTGCTTTGGTTTCCTGTTCAACGACATTGCAAGTCAGGTTCATTGGAGACTTTAAATCACCCATAGGTATGAATGTGAGTTTCTCGCTGTGGTAGCCGTGTGATGGACTGGTGAACTGTCCAAGGTGTTTTGCTGGGATAGGTTCCAGGTGCTTGCCACCCTGAAAATGACTAAGTGGGTTGGGAAAACTAATGAATACTTTATCTTTAATCCTCCAAGGGGTTCTTTTTACCCTCTGGTTGGGATGCAGCCAGCTACTGTGGCGTCCACTTGAGGATTAAGTTTCTTGCTCAAGGATACTTTGACAGGTACAGCCACACTGGGGATGACCTCACTAACCAGTAGGCCATTTTGCCCGCTAAAACCTGGACTCAGTCAGACTTACCAAGCTGGCAGTAAAGCAGCGCACCTTCACAACAGTACGGGAAAAACTTGGCAAAATAGACACATTATTGAGAAGCGGCAACACGCTGTGAAATCATAATGGCAAAATGATTAGCACGCACAATTACACCGCGTAATGGGAGGCACTACGAGTGCTAAAGCTAAGCCTGGGAAATGGTGGGAGAGACTGAGAGAGAAAGGATATCGTTAACACAACGATGCGGGCATATTAACAACACAGACGGCACAATTATCTATCTGCAAAAAAAAGTTTTAGCTCTGCTCTGATTGATTGGTGATTGGAGGGCAGTGGGTATTCAGATGGCTTTGTGATTGGCTAACATTCAAGGGTATGTGTCATTTTAGAGAAATGGGATGACCGGGTGATGATGGTAGCGTTACTGGGTGAATTAAAAGGATGTGCCCTTTCCTCTGAACCGGTCATTCAGAGGAAAGGGAGGGCAGAGAAGCTGTCCTGTTGCCAGAAGGTCCCAAGTTCAATCCTCATCAACAGCTGTAGCTTCTGTTGAAGTGTCCTTGAGCAAGGCACTGAACCTACTGGCTCCCTCATTGGAACCACATTGGAACCGAAACCTAAACGTGTTTAACTCGTTGGAAGGGCCCACATCCCAAAATATTCTTTATGTATGGATTTAAAATTAACCATAAACAAACTGCAGCAGATACTGCTCGCTTTTCCTTAGTAGACTTGATTGTATTGTGTGAATATAACAGAAAATTTGACGATGGTGGGTTCGCTGGGTTCGACGCACGTCCACAATTCACGACGGCGAGTAGGAGATATCAGAGCCGAGAAAAAAAAAATCCTACTTTGATTTATCTAAGGGGGTTGCTGATGTGAACCGTTTTTTCCCTAGTCGGCAGCTCATATTTACTGTAAATCTGATACATCGTGAATGTGGCATTAATCTTACGCTGTTGTGCAAATATTTTGGTACATACACAGTCCTGACAGTAAGTACTGCCCTTACAAACTGCTGTTTTCTGTAGCAGCAGTAGGTGAAAAATACCCACAGACATTTTTTTTTCCTGGTTAGCATTTTCCAGATGTCTGCTGCATCACTTCTGGAAAACACTCCATGGCTATATGAGTTTTAGCATAGCACGAGTCTGGCCTATATGTGTGAAAACAAGCCATCCGTTCCTTGAGAAAGGATTAACGTAGGTTAAACACTACACGCCCTCCGACTCGCTGACGTCAAAGATACGATTACCAACTGGGAGCAATTTATGGGAACACTAACGAAGGAACATTTTACCCTCTATGTGTGTTGGTCTGTGTGTGTGTATCTATTTCTGTCAAGTTTACTCAACAGCCACTTGAGTATCAGGGAAAAGATTGAGGACATCAGAAGTAGCGAGGAATGGAGTCGGTCAAGTAACTCAGCAAGAATCCAGGCCTGTTAACATTTGGACTGATTTACCCCGAGCAAAGGTCCTCCAATTATTGCCAGAATAATCTCTTCAAGTCAAGAGCACAAGATTAGAGTGGAATCAAACTCCTCCTCCTCCTCCTCCTCCTCCTCTATCCCTTCTTCTCATTTACTTAGCCCTCTGCCCAGCTGACAGAGAAGTGAATGTGCAGGCTGGCGCCGAGCAGCGCACTCATAAATACGCCGATAGAGCAAGCTAGACTAGAATGCAAACAACAACATTAGCCCACGGCATGCTGGGTAAGACAGATATGCATTGAGGCTGCAGCAACCATAGAGGCAGACAGGCGAGGACGGACCAAAGCAGTGATGGAAATTTTACAACGCCCCTGTGCAGGGCTCCCTTGGGTCGTGGCATGGAAAGGCCATTTTGAGAGTCGTACTGCAAACAGCAAACAGCAAACGTTAGGGAATGTGTGAGCCAGACACCCCACAGTGTGCATCACTCCACCCATATCCCGTTTGACATTGTTTTCTATTCCATTTTCTGTTCTAATTCTATTTCTGCAAGAACCGGCATGCCTCTGCATCATATTTACCACATCGACTAGCAGAAAATAGACTTCCCCTGTGTGTGTGCACGTGTGTTAATGCATATGGCATGTATATATTATGCATGTGTAAGTGTATATCTGCGGGTTTGTGTTGCTACGTGTAAGAATATGTATCTGGTTGTGTGTGTGTGTGTGTGTGTGTGTGTGCGTGAGTCACCGATCCTATAACCCTAACTAGACGTAGGCAGAAGGCCCGGCATAATCCGATGAATTGGATGCAATTCCCCCTGTAAATAGGATAGACAACTGAATAAATCAGCTGGAAGGAGTTATAACTCTCGTCCTAATCAGATAAAAAGAGATAGAGGGATGGAAAGGAGGAGGAGGAGGAGGAGGAGGAGAGGGAAAAAAGAAGCGGAGGTAGAGGAGGAGGTGATGATAAAAAGGAGAAATAGGGGAGGAGAAGTGGAGTGTGTTTGTAAAAGGAAGAGTGATGAGGGTTCAGTCAAAGTTCCTGGAACTTGTGGGAGCTAATGGTCAACTTTGAGAAACAGAGAGAGAGCGAGTAAGAAAGAGAGTGAAGGGTGGGGGGAGAGAGAGAGGGCTGAATTAAGTGTTTCCACTCAGCTTGGCCACTTCTGCTGAAAACTAAATTAAAATCAGTGTGTGTGTGTGTGTGTGTGCGTGGAGGCTGCATGGGGGTGAAGGAGGAGAGAGAGAAGGAGGAAAAAGAAGAAGAGTAGCAGGAGGAAGAGAGGAGTGGCCACTCATCTTCTAGTATCCATTTCCAGTATCGTTCCTCTTGTTTATTTGAAGCTTTAAACACACAAATCCTTTCAGAATTAAGATCACTCCCTCACCTCTCACTCCTCCCTCTCTCTCTCTCTCTCCCTCCCTCTCTCTGTATGTCTCTCTCTCTCCCCCTCGCTCTGTCAGTGGTGATGGATGTTGCCTGTGCTTCAGACTGAAAAGGGAATAGACTGTTCTCTCTGTGCGTTTCACAGCAATCTGGAGCTGTCAATATACACACACACACACACACACACACACACGCACACACACGCACATAACTCTCTGAAGCTGTCATGTCTCTATTAAACAACCTGCCCCCTTGCATCAAAGACAGAAACACCTAGAGAACACTCGGACAGCAACAAACATCAATGGTCTGTGTGGGCTGCAGATGAGCTGCATTCATGTATTCCGCTTTGAGTTATTTCACTCCAGCATTTCTATCTTCTGTTCGTGTAAGTGCCCTTGCATTGCTTTGCGTTCAAAAACAAATCTCCTGCTTTCACTCTGCCTCGTGAGACCTTTCGATTGGACGAACTGGGTTCAAGCCCCGCATCTAACCTGCTGAAGTGTCCTGGAGCAAGATACTGAATCCCTACCAGCTCCAGAGATGCTGTAGCTGACCCTGACCTCTGGGGGCGGGGGCAAGAGAATTAATTGCAAACTTTAGCAGGGTTTTCGTCCATATCTCCTGAACTGACCATAACACCATTTAAAAAAACATGTTTGGGTGGCCAGGTTTACCAACATGCTAAGGAAAACATCATAAACTGTTCAGATCACCATTTGATGGCAGATGCAATGTTACTGTGTAAAGAAATACAATGAAATTGCAATTTAACTGAGAACATTGTCACACACACACACACACACACACACACGCTTGATGGTGACTGCCTAATGTAACTAATGAAACTATAGATTGTTTATGTCCCTTCTTGGGGGAGCTATTCTGAAAAGCTCTGTCTGTTTATGGGGGAATAATTGCTGGTACTATTCTTAGGGTCACTTAGGGATTACGTTGATGGGAGAAAGAAAATTGAAACAATCTTTATACGTAACAAATAGCAGAAGTATTATGAATTCTTCTGATTTAAACGAATTATCTTCACCCCTTGTGTGCTGACTCTGACTATTCTGCCGGTCTCTACTGTCTGTCTGTCTCTCTCCTCGTATTAATCCTTGTGATTATTTCTTATTTGGTTAGTTCTAATCCTCCATTCTGACCATGACAGCCGATCAGCATCGTACCTCGTCATACACTAAGGGAATTTAGGGATGCACAGAAAAACAGAATAGAAAAACTGTGAATTACTGTGAGAATTACTAAATCACACAGTGGGGCTGCAACAGAGAAGAGCGTCCCATCCCCGCTTATTGAGCCCAAATTAAATTCTGATGTCGGTATGGAGACTGATGGGAAATCTTCTCCACGCGCAAGAGATGAATCGAAACTTAAGAGCGAAATCCAATAGTGCCTCCTAAACAGCAGCGAGTCAGCGCTCCGTCCAGAGAAAGCTGGACTCACCAACGATGGCTGAACCTCTTCATTACCTCCACCAGACACTAAGAAGAAGACATTTAGTTTACTGACATCACCTCACAGGATTTCTGGCTAATGACGTCCTCGAAATTAGTTACATCTAGCTGCCATGTGGGACCAGGAAGGTGCAAAGTTGCCTGGCACAGCTTTAAAAATGACACAACCAGTCGTGCAATGTATTATAGTAAAACTAAATGTGTTATTGTTATCTCTGTTCCTGCATGTGCTAAAATTTTAATTTCTGTGTAATCCACTATATTGGTATATTGAGCAATATGGATTTACAATAAAAAATATTCACTGACAACAAAGCATTGAATAATAATCCAATATACCCATTAGCAATCAGACACATTCACTGACACTTATTCCAACTGATGCATTCACCATTATCACATATAAATGCAGTGCTATCATGCCTGATTCATAGCACTTCAAGAATACCCATATACTCCTTACCCAGCCTCTCTGGGTTAAAAAGGATATATATAGAGTTCAGATTAAATTTTTCAACACTATGATCAATCTTGGCCCGAATAAAAATAAATATTCCGACCGGCATTACGAGACCACTCAGACTGCTGTTTAACGAGCTTGGCAAGGATGAAAAGTTAGATCAGATGTGATTTTCTGCATTCCACGTAATACTTGGGGGAAGGCTTAATATGCCTTGACAAGGACAATGTATCTGGTGGAGCATTTCCAAATAGGGCTAAATCAAGCTGTTGCTCCGATATTATTCTGGCCCGGACCTGTTCTCAATGAGCCAGTGAGCCGCTGGTCTATAAATGGAGCTTAAGGAGCTCAGGCAATGGTTGTTTTTGGCGAGGGGAGACTGGAGCGTGAGGGCGGGATTCATGTATTGTGTTGAATCTGCCTCCTATGGCCATCAGCCTCTTCAATGAGATGAACAGTAGGGATGTTGTGTACGTATCGTCCAACCTGGATAAGAAAACTCTACAACCTGGCGGGAGAATAGAGTTCAATTCTATTCTATTTGTTCTGTTGGGTAACTTTAAAGACAAGAGTTTCCATACCAAGGCAAAAACTTACAGAAACACCTGATTCAGCTTTATGTGCCACAGGTGATTAACTAATTGGAGCTCGAGACGTGTTATTTTCAAGTTTGCAGGTGGCTCCAGTAATGGGAATCTACTGCATTACAATGAATTCAGTCGAGGCCTGGCGTTTGATGATTTTGCCAGTTTCCTTAATGTGTTAAAGACGAAGGAGATGGCCATTGATTCCTGAAGCCTTCATCTCCCATGCTACCCACTACTATTATCAAGTGTAAACCAGTTCAGTCGGTTCAGTAGCATAAATACCTAGAGGCAATTTTGCACACCCGCTAACCAGACTATGTCCTCTGATTTCTCAGTCGTTATTTGCCATGTCAGCACTGTAACACACACGCCGGTGCTTGTAAGTTATTTGCTTTGTTTCACATTGCTGGAATTTGGACAAGACTCTTCCTCTGCCTCTACGTCGACTGGTCTATTGCTCTGAAAACAATATTTTGTTTTCTCTATGTAGATTTACATACTCTGATTACTGTACTGGTACCTGCCTAGCTCCTCTTGGACTTTGATTGATTGAAAGGTGATTCAGATTCTAACAGTGGACATACGATGAGTCAACAAAATGGTGTTATGAGCCAAGGATTACACAATGAAGTACACTTCTCGTGGTTCTTCCACTGCAAAGCCCAAAATCTCGCCAAAAGTGTAATCGAATTGTCCCGTTCTCTGACGGCTGGCTAATTTCCCAGGAGATAGCCCTAATACAATGGCGAAGCCACTCTCAAGTCTCTCTCAAAGGCAAATGTTTCAATTTCATCTCAGACTAATATTAAATTGCATTAACAGTTAGTGAATCCATCCTTTGCCCTTCGTCTTCCCTTCTCTCTCTCTCTCTCTCTCTCTCTCTCTCTCTGTCTCGCTCTTCCTACTGGTGGCTATAGGCTGTTATGAACCTAGCGTGGCCATGACGCCCGAGATGTGAAATTGAAAAGCCAGTCGGCTGTTTAAATATCCCATTTATTGTCACTCGCTAATGAAAACAATCTTTCACTGTTAAATTTGAATAGGGGAAATTGCATTTAAAAATACATAAACCAAGAGAGCCTGACAAATGTGAGATGAGAGGCAGAGAAGGACGGAGGAAGATGAGGGAGAAGAGAGTGTGAAAGGAGGGAGAGCAGACTTGTGGGACGCTCCCTGCCAGGAATACATTCCCAGCTCGTTGAATAGCAATTCACCCCAGATCCTAATGCAGCTTGTGTCTTCTTTTGTGGTGGTTTTCAAGCATGCAAATACTGCATTGGCATGTCTCTAATGGGGAAACTGGCAATGGAGGGTAAACCCACCAAAACTCAGTTTACCCACCTTTTTAGGCTGACGTAAATCATCATGGCATAAATTCATAGTAAGCATCAAAGTAAGTGGCATCAGACTGGATGTAGGCTAGGCGTATTTTCCAATACGTTGATGACCACCAACTGGAGGCCAGAGTTCACCCTCCTTTTTTATTGAACACTAAATCACTAGACCTTGGGTACATGTATACACACTTCACAGGATTGGCTTGAGGTACACAACTTTTGGTTAAATGCGACAGACATTACCGTATATCCTCTTTGCCAATAAGGATTTCTCAATCGACCCTGCTTGCCATCGTCTAAATGACGACTCTGTGGTCAAAGTCACAGAGAGGCTTCATAAGCTGCGGTTTTCAAAGTGGGGTTTAGGGACATCCAAGGGTCCTCGAGGCAATTCCAGCAAAATGAGGAGTAGAAGAAATAGAAATTATCCCAATTAGAGGCTGTATTGAATGCACATTGACTTTTGCATTCATAGGTTATCTCCCCATATACAGTTTCGACAGTTCCTTCCCTTACGAGTCCCTGGATTAAATTTTAAATAGCCAAATAGTCCCTGCATGAAAACGTAACCACAGAGGCATCGTACCACGGTGGTAGGGCTGGATTGAAAAACAAACAGAGAAGCGTTCTCCAGGTTTTAAACTCTCATTCATGTTAAACAAGTGAAGCGTTTTTGTACATTGCATTGCATTCTTGCATAAATGCATGAGGTCATTTCGTTCAACAAAGGTGATAGATATAAAGATCAAGGCAGTACGCTGACCTTTGATAACCCCCCCGCTGCCAACCCACCTGCCTACAGTTCACAGTTGTGTGGTTGTGTCGACGGTATTGATTTACACATACATTCATTATGCATCAGGGGAGATTGCAATATGATATCGCTGCTCACGCTGTGTCAACCTCGTAAAGGCTGAGGCAACTGAGTCGGATACAGACTGCTTAATAAGGGATCAATAGCTGTGGTCGGATAAGGTTGGAGAGGTCTGTTGCCTGGGGAATTAACCCCGTGTTTAAGAGAGAGAGAGAGAGAGAGAGAGAGGAAGAAGGTATGGGCAGTTTGGGAACTGACCCCATGGAAAGAGTGTTCAACTGCAAACCACAGCGCTCCCTCGTGAGGAACATCGGTTTCACCCCGAAACCATAGAAAACAATGGGGAAATGTGTACTAATGCTTCCACTCTGCTTTGTCAGTGTGTGACTTCACCCTGCCTATTCTTCTTTTTTTTTTTTTTTGCTTTGAGCCAGACATCTTTTAGATGCAGCAACAATCTCTCTGTATGTAATACACCAACAAAGTTAGCATAATCCACACAGGTTTATGTATTTCAAATGGACAGGTTTGTATCACTGCAACACGAGGACTCTATATTGATCATGTACAATGTTTTGTATTATCAATTACTTGTTCTTGAGTTGCATTGTGAATGGACTTTTACCAGAGTGGTATTTTACTTGTGAAGCACCAGCATTGGTGCCATAAAGTCAGCTCATTCAGATTGTTTCTTTATCAATTATTTGGACATCAATGTTTATGACTTCAAAAAGCTATTCAACCTCAAACAAAATCAGATTCTTCAGACCTGTCATAATGTGCAAGGTTCAATTAAAGACCAATAAGTACAGGCTGTGAAATCCGGATGACAAAGCGTCTGATTATAATGTCAGGTCACAGAGTAACGGGAGTCTCGGACACCGTTATTATTTCTCCCATTGCTTCTGTCTGTCTCCCACTCTCTCTCTCTCTCTTGCACTCCATCCCCATGATATCAGAGCACCATTCTATATCCAGACACAGGCAGCCAAATAAATGTCCTTCAAGCCAAGCCAATCACAATCACTTGACTGTGATCACAGCACTCACAGCAGCAGTGCACAGTGCCAAACATCTTCCTCTGCATTCCTGGTTTCATTGCTGACTATGGGGCTTGAAACAGAATCAGACATCGTGGTCTGTTGCAAAATCGTCCTAGACCTGAATGCACACGGTATGTCACCTCGGGAAAAGGTTCCACAGTGGCTAGTGGCTCAAGGTTTTAAAAAGTTAGTTTAATTTTCCCGTTGCCAAAGCAATTGATCAGCTGCCTTCACCTCTTGGTCCTTGGTTAACTAATTGATCAGCTGCCTTCACCTCTTGGTACTTGGTTAGCTAGTTGATCAGCTGCCTTCACCTCTTGGTACTTGGTTAACTAGTTGATCAGCTGCCTTCACCTCTTGGTACTTGGTTAACTAGTTGATCAGCTGCCTTCACCTCTTGGTCCTTGGTTAACTAATTGATCAACTGCCTTCACCTCTTGGTACTTGGTTAGCTAGTTGATCAGCTGCCTTCACCTCTTGGTACTTGATTAACTAATTGATCAGCTGCCTTCATCTCTTGGTACCTGGTTAACTAGTTGATCAGCTGCCTTCACCTCTTGGTACTTGGTTAACTAGTTGATCAGCTGCCTTCATCTCTTGGTACTTGGTTAATGGCCCAACTTTGATTAGTACCAAACCTGCTCTCTCCACTGGCCTCACAGTGATGGACAATAGCGGACGGTGTTAAAACCGCCCCCAACAAGTC
>OOFE01011120.1:0-11731 GCA_900323365.1 Monocentris japonica
GGCGTCTTCTCCTTTTCCAGAAGTAGTAGGCACGGATGAAGAAGAGGGAGTTGGTCCCTCCGTCTGTTTGGACACAAACAATGGCTGCAGTGGCTACAAAAATGGCTACTAACTTTTATCATGGGAATGTTGCCTGAATATTGGGGTGGGTTGGCCCTGTGTTGAGCACAGAGATGTACAGTGGAGAAATGGCTGAAAGGGGGTAGGAGGGAAAGGACGTTTTGTTCTGTGGTGTTCTTGTTTTTTTTTCTTATTCTTTTTTTTGTTAAGTGCCTTCAGGACGAGAACCATGAACGAACAAATATGAATACTGAACAAAAGAAAAAGTTTTGAACAATCTTTGTATGGGCTTTCCCTCTTAAGACTACGGAACATGCTGTGGTTTCTTACTCCATGCTTTTATTTTCAATGCAACTATTTGTTAAAAATCATTATTGTCGTGCCATATCATTTTATTTTAACTTGATCAAAGTCTTGACCTGACTTAAGGGAAAATAATTTTAGACTCTATATAAGTGCCAGTGCAGCATGATGAGGCTGAGCAGGGAACTATGGGTAGAATGAGGGAATCACAACAAGCAGTGTTAATTTATGTGTTCTGCTTTGACATGAGGGCTTGATACAGTATTCATTTGTGCCAGTCTCAGTACAAAGGGACATACTAAATAGGGCTACATAGATTTTAGTTTGTGTAGCAGCTAAATGCACATGTAAGCACAGGTCTTGCACAAACAGTGTTTTCTCGACCACTTGTATTTAGTAGTTACTACCGTGAGATAGCTTTTTAAAGAGGTTAAACAGTTCTTGTCTGTCACAAGTACATTCAAAAGCACAAAATCAAATCAGATAAGGGAATAGATTTGGTAGAAAATGTAATTTTTGAAGTGAGAGCATCACAAAAGCGGGAAGGCACTTTAAATATGTTTAAGCAGAACTGTGAGTGACAATCAGTGTGTCGTAATGATCGTAGACTTGACTAAAATAACAGGGTGGTCCAAGTGTCAGAGCACAGATCAGAGTACAGCTATGGATTTGACATGGTTTCTACATTACTGTGTATAAGACCACAGACTCAACTTTTGTGGAGTTCCATCCGCTGCCTTCATTGCCACAGAAAAAAAATGATCAGTAAAACCATCACTAGATTTAATCAATAGTTGAGTATTGTCTTGAGCTGTTTGATTTGCTGTTGAAGGGGTGGGACTTTTGACTTTCATCCAATCACAGCCTCTAAATTGAGGGGCCCTCTACTGTATCAATACACTTAAATTGTGCCACTTTAATTGAGTGATCTATAGGTGCAATGCAACCTAAACTAGCTGATTGTTTTGTGGTGCCTAAAACTTATGACAAACTGTATTTTTTGAGTTTTTTGTTTCAGAAATGTTTTTGTATCATGCTCTTGTCATGATGAGGATAGATTATGATTGTATGTTTTAGGAAATGATGCGCCTTGTGCAGTTTTTGCTGCAACTTTTGACAAATTCCATTTATCTTTTTTTTTCTCTCTTTCCAGCTCTTTCGTTCTCTCATTAACTGGTTGCCTGGAATAGTGTGGTGGTGGTGTGCCCTGAAATAGCTTGCACCGCTAAAGTTTTCATTTTTGCCCCTTACTCACTTTATTTATTTATTTTTTTTTACTTCTGAAAGTAGATGTAGATGCTACCTTTCTGTTCTGCCATATGAACAATTTGCCTTTAGATTACGAAATGTTCAGTGTCAGGATCTGACTAAGATAAAATGATCCTAATTCTTTGCTTTGGGCAGCTAAACTTCCCACTTAAAACTTCAGAGAAAAAAACAAAAATAGGCTCTGAATAGACGACGAAAGGCCAGCCATGAAGTTGAAAAATCAGTGAGTTTGAATTCATGCTCAAAGTCAAACACAGGAACACAGAACAGATTACTGTAATGTGATGCTTGAGGAAATCAATCAACTACATGGCCTCTGGCTGATTGTTGGCAATTTGTTTTTTGCTGCAGATGTCTTCATCTGTAGAGAGAGGTAACATGCACAACCATGCTTTCTTTTTTGTGGTGGACGGAATCAAACTCCAAATCCATATAAAAAAATGGACGATCCTGCAAACACATATCACCTCTCTATCTTTTAGAGTTTGGTTGAAATTTTGGTCCAAGGATCTTGCCTTGAGAAAGGTCATTTGACTGAAATGTTGGCTACAGATTGAACGATACAGAGGTGATGTGGGTGTGTGGAGAAGAGGTCTACATCGGGCTGGAAATGTGGCTAGAGCCCGCCGTCTTTGAGGCCATACCTGAACCAGCCCAAATTTGAAGCGTGAGCACAATGGCTCAAATAACAAGCCAACAACAACATGCAGCATAATAGATAACAGCATATCTGCACGCCACATAGACTAAACTTGTTGCATGTCACACACACACACACAAGCCCAATGGCTCAAATAACAACCAACAACAGCTGCAGCATAAATACATGAAAAATTGTTGCATTGTAGGCTACTACACTCCTAACGTGCACAACCAGTGCCTTTGAACTACGGATATTGTTAGTCAGCTGGTGTGAGTTACATGAGTATTTATATCAAGTAATCTTGATAACCCCAGTGGCATACCCAGCCCTCAAAATCTAAAGGTTTCTTCAGAAGCATTCACCCTAGATCAAGGCACACGGATAACTACATCAGATCTGTCATGTTTAAAAATCTCTATTTAACTGGTTTCAGTCAAGTGGGGATTTTTCAAGTATTTTCTAATGGCCACATTTAATCCTGCTGTGCTCTTGTAATGCACTTTCCCAGCACCTCAAGTTTGCCTCAACCTGAAGTTATAGAAACAGATGAAAATATCAAGTATCAGTTTTAAAGGAAAAGTTCATTTCCCTCCACTTTCAAGATTTTCCCTTAAATTCTTACATAATCCTTTGTGATTTCTAGGAAATGTCATTGTAGCCACAGCAGACATAGAAGTGAAGGAAACCATCCACAGTAAATTGGAGGTGTGAGACTCCAGAGGTCGATGGGCACACCGCCCCTTCTGTAGCGCACATCTGTACACCGAGAAATAAAAAGAAAGATTAACGTTACCGCCGCTGGTTCTGTGATCTGTGGGGGAGAAGTATGTGTGATCTTGTTTGCATGGGAACGAATGATTGAGCCATTTTCTTCATTGCTACACAGCTTTAAGTTTCCTTCTGCAGCATACTATCAGTCTTTAACTTCTTTTTATTTGTTTTTATATTTATATTGAACCTAAAGCGTGTTTTGCATGACTCCGCCAGATCACACTTCTTCAAAACTCTTAGCTCTGCTCATTTAAGGTTATTTGGATTTTTGCTATTATACCTAAATGTCCTCTCTGACACTGTATTGATGAATGATGTGTGTGTAAAAAAAAGATTTTTTAGTTTTGTCAGGTGGAAGGAAGTGATACAGGAAAAGCATCCCGATCCAAACACAATAAGGAAAACAGTCAAGTCCAGTTAACATAAGTGAAAAGCATCTCGATTCAGTCATCCCTTTTTATTAAAGGAAGGTGATAATTATTTGTGACAGAAAAATAAGGAGCAGATTTGTATAAAGGAATAAAGTGTTTTATTAGCACTTGTTAAAATCATCACAGTCAAATAGTCTAATCACTCACTTAGATGGTAACACATTTTTTCACTATAAATTTGCTAGTAAATTCAACCCGTATGTGTTTTTTTTTTTTTTTATCACACTGGGACAAAATATTAAATAAGGCAGAGGTGGTTGAATTAAAAATCTTTGTGTATTTGTTTTATTTTCATGAATCAGACGATATTATGTTTGTATGTTTTGTGCACATTACCCATGTTATCATTTATCAACACGTGATCATAATCTGTACACATTTGCACAAAGCACTCAGTGTTTGTACATATGCAGGTATTGTATGTCATGTGCCAGATTTTGACGTCATGAAAAACAATGAAAAAGACACTTATTATCAAATGATTCAGTGTGTGTCTGTTTGAGTGAGTGTTGAGTTCATGTTCATTCCCTTCTTTCAGTGTGATAGAAATCACAAAGCAGAAAATGGTGGAGTGTACAGTGGCCTTCACAATGATTTACTGAGGAATGAGATGGGATCAGGTCGACATTACCAAATGTTCAATGTCAGAATTTGACTTGGATGAAATGATCTTAACTCATGTATAAAATATCAACTTTCAGCAGCAGCGGTAAACAAGCTCTGAATAACGTCTGAAGACAAGCCATGGAGTCAATGAGTATGAATTTACGCTCAAAATCAATACCGGTAGAGATCACTGTAACGTGATCACTGTAACAACTACTTGGCCACTGGTTGATTGTTGGCAATTTGTTATTTTGCTGTAGATGTCTTCATCTGTAGAGAGAGGTAACATGCAAAAGCCTGCTTGCAGGTTTTTGTGACACAGGTTAAAACCCACTTAAAAAAACAGACAATCCTGCAAACGCAAATCACTTCTCCACCTTTTAGAGTTTGGCTGACATGTTGGTCAAAGTAGAAAGATCCTTTGGCTGAAACGTTGGCCTTAGATTGAACAGTACAGATGTGATGTGAATGTAGGGGAACCTCCTATCTTTATGTAGCATTCTTTATCTGTGGCTAGAAAACTGTTTTTATGTACCTCTGTCGTTGTGCGCCCCTGATGTACACAACCACTGCCTTTTGAAATAGAAATGTTCGTCAGCTTGTGTAGGTCATATAACATACGCCTATAGTATTGTGCCCGCAAAGTTTATGATGAAAATATAAGTATAATTGGCTTGTATTCGTTTTTAATGGAACTCACCCTTTAGTTGAATTATCGCTGGTGGTGCACTAGCGCCCCTAGCGGTTTACTGGTGTGATGGTTTTACGTAAGGCGTGATGCGCGGCCCCTCCCCCTCCACAGACGATCTGGAAAAGAAAAAAAACTTTTATGTATCGAAGGAATCAACAGCCGCCATCTTGTCGTGGCTCGGAATTGGGATTTCGGTCCAACACTGTTTTTTATTTAGAAATCGAGCGTCCTTACCGAGGTATGACAGTATCCTTCCCCCGAAAACGAAATCCTATCGTCGTTTCGGACATATTTTGTGCGAAAAAACTGGAATTGGATTGGTGTTCGTCGGACAGAAAAGCTCCGTATATCTGATTTCCCCTTCAGAGTGCGGCGCTTCAGCCCATGTCGCCGTTCGGAGCAGTATTGTTTACCGTGAGCAAGCGGAGACGAGACCGTGACTTTCGGACAATTTTGCACTCATACAGCATTTTTATGCATTTGTGCATTTTTATGGAGCCCCGCACGATTTTTGCATGAAGAAATTTGACGTCACGCAAAATGGGCTCTTTGGGCATCTGAAAATAACTACTTTTCCCTGGAATGAAACAATCCATCTGAATATATTTGGTTGGAATTTTGACGTTTGATTTTTCATGGGGAACACTTTATTTTTGGTGATTTAACGACAATAATGTGGGTCTTGGGTGTTGGATTATCATGGGGTGAATGGCGGTGGCGAAGCGGGGCGCTATTGCATCTTTTTTGAAAGACATTGACTCACTGCAAGGAGCAGCTAACGTTAACTTAGCTGGTAGCGGGCAATTAGCTAGCTATTAGCCAGTTAGCTAACGTTAGCAGGCTACCAGCTTGCTAATGTGCTAACCGGGAAGGTGCCGATTGGCAGAACAACTTTCCTGTCGTAAGATCATATTTTTTAACACTTTGTAAGCAACCAACTCGAAAAAATCACAACAATGGCTGAAAACCTACTGGATGTTGGACCTCCCAACTCAAAGCGTCCGAAGCTGAATTCACCTGCCCTGTCAACGTCAGATGGACCAGGTAAAGGCCTCGACACTCGGCACCTGTTAACCATGAATAACGTTAAGCTTGCAGCCACTCGCTGTATGATATCAACCGTAAAACTTTGATAGCGCACACTGTAAGTTTATTGGGTTAACGTTAGGTGTTTTGCAAGAAAGTTTGGTTGGTGATTGCTATGCTTCTAATGCTATGTTGTCAGTCGATTATTTGCCGTGCACTTATCTAACGTCGCCTGATGTCTGTTTGCAAAGAAAATGAACGATCCGCGTCTGTAAACAGATCCGTCTGGGAAACAGTTAAGTTGCCTATAAGTTATTTGAGTTCTAGCTATAGATCTAGACTTTGGTGTGGTTAACCAAACTGACAGCTGCTTCGTTATCGATGACACGACGGAGACACAATGTTACCCTAAAGCCTAATTCGCTTCCAGTCAAATGGCACTTCTCTTGATGACGTAGCATGCACCACCAATCTATATCTTAATGCAATATACATTTTCACACCCCTGTGCTGGTTTTGCTAAAGCAGCTCCACTCAGTAGTAGTAGTAAGTTAATAATTTTTTGTTTTAGTTATAACTATGTATTCAAGTCTTATCTGCAGTGTGCACATCAAGTGTTTGCTGCTAGCTAGAGGAAGACAAGGTAACTAACAAACTGTTGATATTGACAGGCCATTCTATTCAGTCATCTTCTTCATCTTCAAGATTATGAACTGTCAGACCAAGGTGGATGGGGTGGGACCGCACTTCATTGGATATTTTGCATTTCTTTGCTAGTGTCATTGCTCTTTACATTATACTAGGTGCAGAGCTCTACTGTGACATTTCCCCCAAGAAGCATATGTGCTCTTGAATTGAAAAAAATGTAGGAGTGCATGCAACAAATCTGGGTGCATGCGCTGTGAAAGTGCTAGTGCCCATCTCTATTTGGTATCTCATGTTGCACATGTGCTCCATTTTCTGTTTTCAAGGAAGCATGGATTCAGTTTTGGGAGTATATGCTAATAAAATGGTAGTACTGATGAACCCTGATGCACATTGTACACACTGTATTGTTTTTCTTCGACATAAACATTTAATTGTAAAATATGTATCCATTGCAAAGCAACTAATTTACTTTATCAATGGTGTTTATGTTAGTCTCTGTGTTTTTTAGTGATTTGTCTGAATTCAATCTGGCTCGGTACGAAGCATATCATTGACCGTAGACAATCTGCAACAAAAACGGCAACACTGAATTATAACTCCCGTCACATATGGCAGAGGCACCACGTCTGCAGTGCAGTGGCATAACGCGAAAATCGGGGGGCCCCGCGAGGCTACAGGAACGCTAGGTTTAGAAAAATGCAACAGTCAAATGAATAGTTGTGAAAACGGTGAATAAATACTCACAAACATTTCAAATATATACAGTATATAGGCTAAACACCCTGGAGTCCCAATGCAAAGCAAACAACACCATTTGCTTCGGCATTCGGCAAAATGAACAAAATCTGAATATTTGTCAGATGTGACAACTATATCTACAGAAACATTAAAATAAATAGGCTACTTTCCAGTACGACCACTCACAATTTTAAAATATATAGCCCATTGTTAGACGTATTAATTCTGTCATATAAAGTCATTTTCTTGTCTGAAACACACGCAATTAGGATTAGCCATTCAACGGTCATCAAGCTAAAGAACTGGGCAAATTGAAATCGCCCAAACACAACATGACAATAATGTTCTTGTAAATGTTCAAACGAAAATACAGAATATCTTGCCTGGTCTGGTCTAGTAGGAGTTGGGGGATTAAGGGGGTTGGATCTTGCTCCATGATGCAATTGCGTCGCCTTACATTTACCTCTGCAAATGTATCTACAACTTTAGTCATATCTAGCTGGCAGGCACGCGTGCTCTCGATGCTGAGAATTGCCAAGGCTGACAGTCTCTCTTGGCTCATTGTGCTCTGCAGATAGTTTTTTTTTTTTTTTATATCATTTTCAGTTTTGAAAATGACCTCTGCTGAAGCAACAGTCACAGGGAGCGTTAAAAAGAGCCTGAGTCCAGTTGCCACGTCGGGGAAACTAGGAAGAAGGCAGCAGTGTTTTACGTATAGCAGCTCAGCAATGGTTTTTATCGAATCTGACTCCTTTATCACTGTCTTCAGTGTAGTACGGAATGACAGGAACTGTGTTGGGAAATCAGATGACAAGTCTGCTTGATACTGCGCTGCCAGTGCGCACGCAGAGGCATGTACGTCAATGTCGGGAGAAGACATGAGTTCTTTCATGCTTATCACATTGAAGCGGCTGGCGACTTCACGCATTCCCTTAAATCGATGCCTGAGCTGTGCAATTGCCTCGTCAGTCGTCGCATAGAACACAGACACTTGGAAAAAGTCCTCTGCATTCTGGAGCCTTTGGTCTTCACACAGTTCATCGAAGTATTTCTTTGTGCGTCACGCACGCTTTTCTTTGAATGTGGTACACGTCCCCCATGAAATTGCCAAGTTGTGCGCATCTGACACGCATTCTGCAAACTCCTCTCGCATGGTACTGAGTGTATCAGTGGCATTCTGCAGAAGGTTCAAGGCCTGCAACAGATCCAGACATTAGCCAGCCTAAACGACTTCACATTGTGGATGAATGATGAAAAACATGATAAAAAGCTAACATAATCAAAATGCGGAAAAAAGCAATGTTCAGCACCATCAACGCTGGACTGTTCCCGAAGCTATAATGGGCATTCCCATGGTGTATGCCCACAGCAATATTTTCTGTTTGTTGAATGACCTGGCTTTGAGTTAATTTGGAATTGTAAAATTAAAGGCATTAAAACGAGAAACTCTTAAACTGTCTCAGGCATTGTTCATTTAAGACACACGGATGTACACCTGTAGGCCGAACTCAAAACGTGCTGGCTGTCGTAGGGCCCATTGTCTAAAACGGGCAAAGATACAATGGTAATAAGATGACTGTCAACTATTTTTGAATGATAGTGCTGCAATAAAAATATTCTTACCTGCAGTACTGTCATCAGGACGAATTCAAATGTTGCCATGGCTTTTGGCTTTTCTGACAGGATGAGTTTAGACAGAGCCTGCTTGATCTGTAACGGAACCACAATGCCTTTATCGCGTCATCTTGCAAAGCCCAACGTGTCGGGCAAAGTCTTTTTAGGGTGGGTTTGGAGAGGTGTCTTTCCAAGAGTTTCCACCTGTTGATGCTGCCACTGAAAAACTGATAAAGCCTGTGCACGGTGTCGTAAAAGTCGTTTACCTCCGGTATGCCTTGACAAACGTCATTGAGAACAAGGTTCAGATCATGCGCGGCACAGTGAACATGTAAGGCAGTAGGCTCTGCAATCCGTTTTTGGACACCTGAGTAAATCCCACTCATTGTGTTTGCGCCGTCGTAACCCTGTCCACGACATTTGCCAACTGAGAGTCCCTTTGCTTTCTATGAAATTGACAATGTCAACTTTGGTTCTGGACGTCATGGAAGCCAAGAAAGCTTTGGTGTATTCTGATCTCTGGCTCGTGTTCACCCATGTCCACGGTGACATATCTGAAAATCTGGCTCAACTGGTCCCTTTTTTGTTATGTCCTGGGTTGTGTCTATGATCACTGAATAAAATCCAGCTTCCTTTATCTTGGCCACAATCTTTTGCTGAACCTTTGGATCAGTTCGTTTTGGATTTTGGGCCTAAGGTAAGACGCTCCGCTTCGCCTGTCAAGTAAATTTTGAAGTACAGGGTCGTATCTTCTGAGAAGTTCAATAACAGATAAAAAATTCCCGTTGTTTGTCTCTCCTATCTTTTTGCGGTGGACCCGGAAAGCAGCATTACAGGATGTCAATGTCACATCTGTAATCCTCGTTAGGATCTCCTTCCAAAGGTTTGTCTCTCTGACCAGATTTTTATGTTGCTGTTTGCTGCAATTGTATTGTTGTTTTTCCAATTACCGTATGCAACGCATGCAGCTAGATGTGGACGGGTTTGTTCACGGTCTTTGATTTTCCTTGATAGGCCCTGCCAGTCATTGATTCCCACAGTCCACCCTAACTGATCTGATGGGCCCTGCCTGTCACCAAATAGCCAGCATGGCTCGCAATAGATTCGATCCATCTTCGGTGAGTAACATAGCCAGTTGTGGGGAATCTCTGCTCTACTTTGAGTCTTTTGCACATAGTATCCAGCAGAAAAACACCTCCCGTTATTGCCTCTGGGATATGGACCCTTTGGCTGACATGGCCTGTCATGTATTATGGCCATTTTGAGCTGGACATCATCTATGTGAATGGGAAATAGTGCCCTATTGCTTGGGAACGTAGGTCTATCGTCAAGGCTTCCTGGGTTTGGGATTTGGTTGTCACCAGGCAGGTCATGCTCACCATCATCGCTGTCATCTGGGGTGGGAGATGAGGGTTGGGGAGGAGAAGAAGCAGGAGGTGCCCTCTTATTACCGGTAGGTCCAACCAAGGGGCCAGCTTCAGCAGATGTACTTGCTGGCTCTTCATCCGATATGTTTTCCTGGGTTGGCTGGGTAGCTCTTGTTGGAAACAAAGAGGTTATTTTTCGTAACTTTGCTCGCTCTTGCTCAGATTTGTATTGTATTGTTTGTTTTCGCTTTTCAGTGCCACTTTGATAACTGCGTTTTTTTCGACATTGTGCTCATGGGTTAGCAAGCAAACTATCCTGCCTTGGAAAAACGAACGGTTGACCTCGCGCTCGTGACATCACCCAGTGACAGAGCCTAACGTTCTAATGTTCCGTATTTTCACACACTTTTGAAAAAATACACACACTAGCTATTATTCTTATCGTTATTACTAGCCTACTATGGATTTACACTATGTATTGTTATTATTATTATTATTTATTTTATTTTTTGCCGGTGGGGCCCCCAGATGGTCAGGGCCCCCCCGCCATTGCTGCAGTGATCAATCACTAAACGCTCCCAACCTTTCCTTTATAGTTTTTGCTAGTTGTGAGCTAACAGGTCCTGTGGGACACTGCTGTGCAACACCATCATCAGCAGTAAATTACTGCAGACAATTACTGTGGCGACTGTCATGCCTGGAGCTTTTCGTGCAACACTCCTCTGCCCTGACATTTGTCCTTTGCCTTCTGCTGTGGGGCTCTGACTTGGGTTGCACATCTCATTTTGGGTTGTAAGGTGGCAAGTGTTTTTGGTGCGTGTGTCTTCATAAGTACGTGAGTGGTCAAGCATATATTTTTCCAATATCTCTGTGCTGGCAGGGGTACCTTTGAGTGGGTGACGGAAAGCAAACACGTGCCCCTTTCTCCCCATTCAGGCCATCTGTCCACCCCTGCCGGATCCCTTTGGCCCTCTTGCCCCTCTGTTCACAAATAATCCACTGGCAATGTGTGTAGTTTTTACTATGTTGTTGTCTTGATATTTTAGTTGTCGTATTTCAATGCGGTCAGTGGTGGTAGTTGTAAATTTGGTGTCTTTTGAATCCAGAAAATTCTGGCTACAGTTTCAGAGGTGCAGTTTGTTGGTGGAACATCTTTTAATTATGGTCTGTTCCTTTCATCTCTTCTTCGCTGTCATCAGCTATTGATATAGCTCTGACGTTTCTCTTGTTATGCAATATAACTCTAAAGGTAGTAGGACTAAGCAGTGTATACTTGCTACACAACATGCCTTGCTGTTAGTATCTAGCATCTTCTAGTACAACTCCATGGGCATGGCTGTGCACCACTTTAACGAGAGCTCAGCTTGCCCCCCTCCCTCAGTGTGTTCACTGCCCACCAGGCAGACAGTAAGCTCATGACACATCCGCTAATGGCGCCATTTATGCTTCTGCCTGCAGGCAAGGAGAAAAACCCTGAGAAAAATTGTGGAGGGGGGGCAGGGGAGGTGAAGGGGGTGTGTCACCAACCCACCCCTACCCCTCCCATGAACAGCGCTTATGAATG
>OOFE01011121.1:0-12551 GCA_900323365.1 Monocentris japonica
TTTCCAAAGAAGACAAAAAAACTATTTTAAGCCTCAATGTTAAGATAGATATTTTGCAGTGCGGAACCATTTGGACATCACTGTACGGTACATTCCTCACCTGAGAGCCTGTCTGGGTCTTCTGTTGTACTGATCAGACCTTTCAGCGCCTTCAGCTCATCATTCAGGTTTATCATCCACAGAACTAGCCCAGAAAAACAAACGTCACTAAGCGGTTTACAATGTTGAGAAAAAAACGACTGTTATGTGGAGAAACTGAACAGGAAACACTTCTCATGTGAAATGGAAAGAATTCAGCTATATTGTGGATAATGCACCGGGACCATACTGTAACCTCACTCACACAATGCCACGTCTGATTCTCCTCTTCTGTTCAGTTCTGCGATCTTGTCTTCAAGGTCGGTCTTCACCTCTGAAAGATACAGACACGTGCTGCAAATTAGAACTAGATTGAAACGCGAATCGTCGGTGCTTTTAGCAAAAACAAAGTGCTTACGGTCGTATTTGTCCCCGGGTCCGGAGCATTGGTCGCCCTTTAATTGCAGTTTCCTCCGCAGGTCTGCCACAAGGGAAGAGGAAGCAAGGTTATCAAACCTCTCACCCAAACTTGTCAGAGCAGGTTTGTTCAGATAAACTCCACTCACCTACGACCTCGGCCTGATGCTTGGCACTTTCCCTCTCTTTGGCTTGAAGCAGAGTCTGAAGGGCTGATGTAAAACAATGCAATATAAAATAAGTCAAGGGTGCAACAGTTGATATGAAGGTGCAAGGAACAGGTAAAAGAGGGGAATTTGGCCGTCTGAAGGAAAGTCCATCTAAAGTCCATTTAAAGTCAATCATATCTTTTCATGGCGATAACTTTATTGACGTTCATGGTTGGCTCTTGGTAAAATCACAGTAAAAGCTTTACAGTCCAGTCAGCGGCTTTTCAGCCTGGAAACGGGAACAGGAGAGGGAAACGGGAGAGGGGAACTCACAGGTGACTTGGGTTGTTACTGTCGTCTGATCTGGCCCGTCATGCCACAGCTCTCTCACATCTTTCATTATGCTGATGATCTCCATGACTGGTAAAACAAAAGACAATCGTTTTTGGACTTTTGGGGTTTTTGGTAACACAACAGAAAATCACCGAGGCTCAAACTCACTCAGCTTTGCCTGGACAAAGTCCACCGCCTCCAGGTGCTTCCTTAGGTTTTCGTGCTTTTTCTTCTCCGTCTCCAGAGTCGCTCTCAGCTCTAGGAGGAAAAGACAAGTTCTTAAAAGCTTTACTGGCTTTGAAATTGGATAACGAGCAGATTACGCAAAGAATAAAAATCCCACCATCTCACACGAGACGATGCCAGTGTGACAATGTGTATCAATTTTAAGATAATGAAAGTTAAATCCAGTTTGAAAAAGCATCAACCACCTTTAAATTTGGCATCCGTTGTCTTTTTGGCGTTCGACATTAGCCCTCTGAGATGCTCCACCTCACTCTGCAGCACCAAAATCTCCTGGGCTGGACCAATCAGAAGAAGGACTTCAAATGATATGCTTCAGTAAACAAAGAAATTCAGAAACTAAGCTGCATTTTAAAGGCCCCGGACACTTACTCAGTTCTATGTTACTCTGCTCACTACTGAGTTGTAAAATCTTCTTTTTGAGCAGCTCAACCTTCTGCCTCCATTGCCTTTGTAAATCTGAAACGGAAACCAGGATGTTCTGAGTTACAATGAGTCTGAGTCTATTGTTGCTTTCCTTTTTGCAAGCAGCTTTCATCTCACGCTGTGTTGGATTCAGATAATGATCCATGCGGCTGTTTAGAAGATGAACAAACAATCTGGAAATGTTCGGGGACTCACCAGCAGTCTGCGTTCTGGACTGGTCAACGTGGACCGTGATCAGCCTCTGTGTCTCTGTCATCTTACTGTTCACAGAAATCATCTCCAGTACTAGAAAGCCGACAGAGAATGTGTGTGTGTGTGTGTGTCAGAAAATGCAACATGCTGTATCTTTGACGTAGATTAAAAAAGGAAATATTGACTCAGTTAGAGAGAGAGATGTTACTGACTGGCTGAGTCATTGCCACTTTTGCCCTGCAGTTCACTGATCTTATTGTCCAGTTGTTCTTGTAGATCTGAAGGGAAATAGCGGAGGCGAACATGATTAGAAACTTCTAGGATCATAAATAAAGAAGTCAAAAGTCTGTAAGAGGGATTTTTGCAGAATATACGTAGAAATTGGGGTAACTCATTGTCATATCAAAACAAGTAAGCAGTTCGGTGAACTTAACCCTGGATTTGCTCGGTGGTTTGCTGACTAGATGTTCCTCTCCTTGCGTCTACCCGTTCTGCATGCCAGATCTGATTTTGCAGGGCGATGATCTGAAGAACTGAACACACACGAAAACCGTTTACACACAAAACCAGAAGCTAGAAGCTGCTCACCGTTCAACCGTTGAACGGATGACTGGCGAGTGTTCAAAAGGTTGCTCTTACTGAGCTGGGGGTTGTGGTGGCTCCTCTCCAACTGCTCCGTCTTACTCTTCAACTCCTGGATCTTTTCCTCCAGCTGGGCCTGCAGCTCTGTAGAGGTGGAAACGTTTGTATACAAGGGCATTTAACCGATGCTAACCCTAGAGTATACAGCTAAAGTGGTAAGTTGCTGACTGATATGGAGCAAGAGTAATCAAACAACAGCAACACTCACCAGTGACTCCAGTAGTATTAATCCTACGTGTGACCTTCTCCTGCAGTATATTCACCTCGTTAGTGAGTACACTGATCTTCAGCGCTAGAAAAAATGCACATTTCCATTATAGGCTTTTAGCTGACACTCACCTAGAGCGACATGATTTGCAGCAGAAAATAATAAATGAGGAATTTTGTGCTTTGCTGAACTTACTCAGGAACATGTTGTTATCTGATATCACCAGCAGCTGGCTCATCTTGTTGTCCAGCAGGACTTGACGAGCTGTCAAATTAAAAGTAGATTTCATTAGTAGTGTCTTTTCTCCGCACGTGCCACACATTTACAGTAAGATGGCTTACAGGCAATTACAGCGGAGGTTGTGGCAGTGCACGTCCCGAGCTTCTGTTTCAGCACTCTCACGTCACCCCTCAGCCCAAATGCCACTTCACCTATGAGAAATAGAATAGCTTGTATTAGAGTCACTGTCATGGCTCTACATCGACAGGTTTCTTTTTAGGTGACGATGGTGTTAGTTGGTGCTGAATCCTAAATACTCACTCAGCTGAGTGTTGCGGGTTGTCGCCTCCTTAAGCTCCCGGTTCAGAACGGTCAGCTGCTCCTTCATACCTGTGGAAGACAAGAGCTGTCCGTCAGCAGACTGGTGATAAACCAGTATCATACTATACACAAATTCCTTCCACACCCTAATATCCCTCTCATAGAAAGTTTATTACAAGACACTCTATCGCTCAATTTATTAGAGTTGTCCCACTCTTATAAATATGAATTATTCTTTTACACGCACATGCTCGAAATATAACGAATACAAAGACTCACCAGCGCAGGTTTTGATAGTAATAGTCTGTAAGAGGAGAAAAGTTTACTGTGACTCAAAAGAGCTGGTTCAAAGAAATGATACTCAAAATGTTATCTTATTGCATTAAAGCGTTTCAACATGCATCATGATAAAAAAAAAAAAAATCATTACATACATACCGTTACATTTATATTTTTGGGATCAATTCCTTCTGGGAGGGTTATCTGAGATCAAGAGAGCAAGTGGGTGTGTATCAATATTTGGACTGGACTGTTAGTAAGGTCAGAAACTTGGCGTGGACTAAATAGACACATTCTTTTTCAGGAACAGAGTTTATGTATGATTTGATAATTCAGGTCGTCCCGGTGACTCACCGGGAACTGTGAAAGAATCCGGTCCACTTCTGAATTTCCTGTTTGACTGATTGGAGCTTTCACATCTGCAGTGTGGACTGAGAAGACAGAGAAGAAATCACCATTAAACATCATTCGACTTTTATTGTGAAAGTTTAAAATATTTACAGCACTTCATCTACTGCTCTCTCACAATAACACTCTCAGTGGAATGGGACAATACATCTTCCCTGGTCATTCCTGTTTCATTACGTGAAAATGAAATACGTTACCATGTCTGCTGTGAGACGCTTGAATGACAGAGGAGAGAAGCAGGTGAATCCAAAGTACCAGGGAACCTCTCCCTCCAGCCATTGTGTTGTTTACCTCTCTCAACAGTCCCGATGCTTTTATAAAGCAGCAGGTCCTTCCGATTAGTGTTTTGGACCAATAGTAAAATTTGAGTCAGAGATGACACATCTGTAACTGGATTGGTGTTACTGGGTGTTAAGGGTGGGGGGGGCTATCTGTGTAGTGGTGACATTCAGTCCATACTAAAATAAATATTTTAGTCAATGAAAATAAAATAAAATAAAAATAGAAATCGGGGTATTCCGATAGTGGTATTTATTCAAGTAGTATTTATTCACATCTCATAAATTTAAAAGGCAGAACACCAAGAACGTAAGTCATCAAAACACATTTTCTGCATTTCTATTGATAAGGACTGGACATTGACTTTGCAGATTAAAGTGGTGGGGAGTTTGTATGTTATGAAAATATACAATGTCACACAAAGTGAGTTTCTGAGTATCTTCGCTCTCTTGCCTCTAGTTTGAGTTCGTTCATGTACAGAAATCTAAGCTAGTCTGTCAGATCACAAGAATAACATGTTATGCAAACTTTGTGGAGGAGATCTACCTTAACAACCTCTATAGCATGATTTAAGATGGTAATACGAAAATTGAAACAAAAATTTACACTGAAACTATTTCAGTGTAAATTTCAATTCTGTATATATTGCTGTGAGATTGCAATATTGAATAGTTATCGTGTAACTGAGTCCATTAACCAGTATCATACAGCACAGTCTGAGGGGACACTCAATACTTTTCATCCCATTTAGTGCATACATGCACACTTGAGATGTATATTTTTATCTATCTATCTATCTATCAGAAGAAGAATTATCAATACACTGCATGTATTATGTACAAGGTGAAGAGTAATTACGTTATCAAATCAATTTTTAAGGTACTTGTGTGTACAAAAACACTAGGGCGGATTTCACTGGAAAAAGGCTGGACCGCTAGACACAGGGTACGAGATGAACTGGCACTGGACCGCCAAATGAACACGGCTTAAATACACTGAAGGAAGGAGACTAACGAGACACAGGTGAGACCAATCAGGGGCGGGGCAGACAATCAGACAGGCGGGAAACACACAAGGGCAGGAACGAGAGGAGAGGTAAGTACAAAATAAAACAGAAAGTACTGAAAATACTGAATGAAAACAAAACAACATAACTTAAGTGACGTGAGGGACTGCAACACTTGTGTAGTGATTCTGAGAAACTGTGACTGCAAACATTCACCAGCCAACACACCTGAACAACCAACAACCAAATGCAAATCGTTCCATGTGTTTCCTTCATAAAAGCACATTCATCAGTTATAAGAACACAATAATAAGACTATGAACAGCAACCTGCCATGCCCGCTAATGGCTTTTATATGAACTTCATAGTGTTGCAGGTTTTTGCTCATGCTTGACCTTTTCAAATTCGGGAAGTATCTACAAAATTCTTGCACAAGAAATCCCTGGAATCCACAGTGATGCTATTTTCAATAGCAAGAAAGAGAAGTATGATTTTCCAAACTCTGCAAATTCAAATAGTGCCATGCCCTAAAACAGGGAAACAGGGACTGGGTTTATCATATGCCAGAGCAGGGTGTGTTTTGACCTTATGACTTGGATTCCTGGCATTTCCATGTATGTGTGCAGGCTAAGCTAGAGCATGGATAATGATTGACTACATGTTATCTATCTTGGCCATTTAATTGAAAAAGGTTGCCAGTAGCCTGAAGGTTACAAAATTGACCAAATCTCCAGACTGGCAGGGAAAGTGTGTGTGGGGAAAGTAAACAAGTAATGCTCTCCCCTCCCACAGTGGCTCCCACAGTGGCACTGCTCATCCTCTCCAAACATTTACAGTACTGTGCAAAGGTCGGAGACCACCCTTTCGTTCATTCAACTTCCAGTCAAACGGCCATTTAGCACAGATTGATTATTTTTTGGTGTCAAACAAATGAGATTAGATATAAGATAATTCACTTGCATAAGGAAGGTGGAAGTCAAAGGGAAATAAGAGAGAAAAACAGGAGTTTCCAAAACTGGAGTTCAAAAACTATCACCATCAGATAGTACTTAAAGTACTTAAAGCTTTCATCTTTGAGAGACAGGAGAAAATCAAGCTGCAGTCTTGCTTCAGATCTGAAAAAATCCACAGGTGTTTCTGTTGAGAAGACTCAATGCTATGGGTCTGAAAGGATGTGTAGCTGTCAAAAAGCCGCAACTGAGAAAAGGAAACAGAAGAATATTTGCACTGAAACACCGCAACTGGACACCTGAGATGTGGAGTAAGGTTTTATGGACTGATGAGTCTTTTTTGGAAGATTTTTGGAAGTAACAGAAGGCAGTATGTACGCCGCCGAAGCAATGAAAGACTCTGGGAACCATCAGTCAAGCCTGGTGGAGGATCAATGCAAGTTTGGGGATGTATAACAACATCTGGAGTTGGTGATTTGTTGAAGGTATCATGAATGCTGATAAATACAAACAAATCTTAATACATCATGCAATACCCTCTGGAAAATGTTTGACTGGGAACAAATTAATTCGGCATGGATTCAACAAGGTGCCCTTCTGCACGCCACTGTTGTAAAGAACTGTTAATTGAGCATTTGTGGCCTCTCTGTTAGCTTGAACCAGTCTGCCCATTCTCCTCTGACCTCTCTCATTAACAAGGTCTTTTTGTCTCACTGGATGTTATTTGTTTATGGCACCACTCTCTGTAAACTCTAGAGACTGTAGTGGTGAAGATCCCAGGAGGGTTCAGCTGTTTCTGAGGTGCGGGAACCACCACGTCTGGCACCAACAATCACACTACGGTCAAAGTCACTTAGATCACGCATCTTTCCCATTCTAATGTTTGGTCCAACAAAAAACCTAAACCACTTCACCATGTCTGCATGCTTTATATATTGTGTTGCAGCCACATGATCCGCTGTTAAAAGGAGCAGGCTATTTGCGTTAAGGAGCAGGCGTACCTAATAAAGTGGCCGGTGAGTATATGTTTCTGCATTTTTTTCTGACACTGAAAAATAAATAACTTACACATAATGGAAATTAAATAAACAAAAGGGTGTTCTCTGCCTATTGCACAGTACTGTAGCTTGGTCCAACACTGGTCATTGACCTCAGAGCTTGTGCTTCTTCAGGGCACTCAGAAGGGGTTAGCCATGAAGGCCACACCTACCAATGATATTGCTTGTCTCATTAAAAGCAAGGCCGGCAATAGCAGGCTATTCCTCTGGTAATGTACCACAGAACAACACACACCATTACAACCGTTTGTTTTACTACTACTACTAGTACCACCACTGCACAAATAGGCCTTTAGTTGTTTGCAAGACAAGATTTATTTGTGTAGGTCTGCTAGTTTGGAGCAGAATTTGATTTTGTCTACTAACAAAATACAGAAATTAATAGCTTGAATTTCTATTTATTTATATTTGGCATTAGCTGATATTAAAATAGCATCCCCTCATGAAATCCCAATACGATAACAATATCTGGCTGTTCTTTAGTATGAAAGACTGCTTTCAACAGCTTTGGGGCTGCACAGAAGCCACTGTGAAAGCCATGCAGCCTTCCTGTAAACAGCTGACATTAAAAACATTACAACACTGTCCCGCGGTACTTGGAAATGTTCTTGTGATATTCCTTATCCCATATCTGTATACTACTACTACTACCAACTACTACTACTACTGCTTATAAAAACAATATTAACTAGGACTGAACGGCCTGATGTACTGTAAGGAGGAATATGGAATATGAAAGTCACATTGTAATCTATAAATAACACTTTGAAATACCAGAGGTCACATTTTGCCCAGATCACAGCCGGCATTGGTGCATGTCGTGCCATGTTTCTTCAGCACCAGCCTGGGTTCTAGATTATATTGATAGCTATAGCGCCACCTTGAGGACAACTGGCTCCATACTGTAGTGGGCGTCGTTTGGCATGGTTACTAAGCCTGTGTGCAAGGTTTCGTGCATTTTCACGCAGAGGGAAATACTGATAATAGTAATAATATTAGTAACCTATTTTAATGTCTGATTCTGCTGCCCTGCACTTTGCGAGAGCAAATTGATCCCTGTCCCTCTGAGAAACAAAATGTTTTAATTTATAGATCTTTGTGATATTTGTGAACGCTCATTTTCAATTTATGTGACTTTTTTTTTACTAATTTAAAGACCTTAATAGTTGCGCTGTTTAGCTAAATCAAATAAGTCTCTCGCAGAAAAAAAAAAAAAACATGTTGCAGCGAATCTGAGACTGCTAGGCAAAAAGAAACGAGCTGAAGCTGCCCAACGGGATTCACCAGCGAAGACGGGAGTGAATCCTCTCTATTCGCTTGGATACTCTCGGCTTCAATCTCGCTTCTCTTCGCGATATTTCGGGAGACGAGGAGGCCTGATGGAGAAGATGATTTCCATACGGTCCCGCCTAGTTCGTTGGGAATCATAACAGCGCTATAAAGGAACCTTGACCTTGGCATCAAGACATCTTCTTTTCTACCGACGCTGTCTACAGGGAATTCACAAGTCCAGCCACAAGTCACAAACCTCTGGAATACGGTCATTTATTCAATTTCTTTGTTGAAGGCGGTTCAGCGACACGTAAGACTTCTAAATTCTTGGTAGATACTCTGAGGTTTTCAAGTGTTCCCTTATCTAATGTGCTTTACCGTATCTGTGAAAAACATTTTTTATGTTGCTTCTTCATTTTTATACTGCTGCTATTTTTCTTACTTACATCCCCTCACAAAACCACTATACTGATACTATAGGCACTTGTAGCGTGTCTGTGGTAGTCAATAGTGAGTCGATAGTGATTTTGTCATATTTTATGGTATTTCTTATTTTCTATGGTGTCCCTATAATATTCCAGTTATTATAGTATAATAATTTAGTTTTATTGTGAAGGGCAACCTCAGACCACCCTTGGTCAACATTAATCCCGTTTATCAGTCACAACTATGTAAGCCTGTAAGCATAATGCTGAATAACGGTGGCTTCACGAAATTGCATAACGCAAAGCAAACGTGGACTATGGACGTAGCGATAGCGCAGCGTTCCATTCACGCAAACCTGCTGCAACATTCTTTTTCATATCTGATCTTATGACTCATATCTGCTTATATCTCTTACCACCTTAGTAACTTGCTGTCTCGTCCACTAGAATAAATGGCCCTCTCAGGCTGTGTGTGTGTGGTGACAGGCGCCTCCAGGGGCATCGGCAGGGGAATAGCTCTCCAGCTGTCTGAAGCAGGGGCCACAGTCTACATCACTGGTCGCCAGGAGAAGACTCTGAAACACACCGCAGCAGAGGTGACATGACCTGAAGTCTCAGAGGTTTATTGATCGAGTCCTCTGGCACTGACTTCCTGCTGCCATTTGTTAGTGATCCATAGGTTTGGCTTTGCTCCCCTGGTACTCACAGCTTATTTTTTTCCTGTGTTCTCAATGCAGGTGAAAGAGAGGGGCGGCAGCTGTGTGCCAGTGGTCTGTGATTCTTCGAAGGACGAAGACATCGAAGAGCTGTTCGAACAGATCAAACGCGAGCAGAATGGCAGGCTAGACATCCTTGTTAACAATGCCTACTCTGGGGTTCAGGTCGGTGTCAAGAGACCAACCGCTGATTGTCATGTTATGTTATGTTATATTATGAGAGCACAGATGTACATCAGGACCAACCATGTGATTCACCTGAGAGCAAACACAATGCCATTTGATTCCAGGCTATCTTTGAGAATATGGGAAAGACGTTCTGGGAAATGGATCCATCCATGTGGGATTCCATAAACAACACAGGCCTCAGGTAAGTTTTATCGGTCATGTCAACTGAGTCATGGCCAGCTGACAGTCATTTCCACTCATCTGCTGTCTGCTTCCTGGAATTCAATTGTTACTCAGATTGCTCAGCAGGAATTCACTCTTCCAGTGCTAGTTCTTTCAGATAGCACAGCGAAGCCAGAGGGGAAACTGAGTGGGATGAGTCCATATTTGAAAGCAGTTGCGTCATGCAGATGCATGACGCAACTGCTTTCAAATATGGGCAAATATGAGCACACGGACGCTCCATTCTTTTGAAGATTATCCATGTGAAAGTGGCATTTAAACTGAGCGAACGCTAAGCTGTGTGCCATCTTTCAATGATTGTATTTTAACATGTACTTCTTGTGCCGCCAGGGGCCACTATTTCTGCTCGGTTTATGCCTCCCGGCTGATGGTGGCGCAGGGCCGGGGTTTGATAGTCGTCGTGTCGTCTATTGGAGGGCTGAGATATCTCTTCAATGTGCCGTATGGCGTCGGTAAAGCCGCAGTAAGTCGATCTGGTCATGAAGCGCTAGATTGTTGGGTCGCATTCGCAGCCAATCATCATAGCGCAGGCCTTAAGAGCTGGGTGTTCTACTTTGTCTCTCTGTGTTGTTAACAACACGCTACTTTGTTTTCAGTGCGACAGGCTGGCGGCAGACACTGCTGTTGAGCTGAAAAGTAGAGGGGTGGCGTCTGTCAGCCTGTGGCCCGGGGCGGTGCAGACGGAGTTGGTGTCTCAGTTCATAGTGCAGAAGGACACTCCGCAGGGTGTAGATCCTAAGGTAGACTCGTTTTGACAGCACATCCTCACCCATACATGTTGCTACTTCCACAGCTTCATTTTGTGCTGGATTTCCTTTTCCCCAGTTCAAGGAAGTGTTTGCCAATGGAGAAACCACGGAGCTGAGCGGGAAGTGCATTGTCGAACTGGCAAAAGGTAGGATCACATCGCAGTACACCCGCTGCACTTTAGTCAGAAAGGCTTTGTTAAAAGGGGGATACATTTGGTCCGAACATGCCGTAGCCTGAAGAAATTCCTTGTTGAGAAACATTCATCTGTTCAGCTGATTGTTTTACACATTGCCAAGTTTTATTTGCAAAAAGGAAGCATCTAGTCATTGTAAGAATTCACTTATGGTGATTTCTCTTTCAACTTGAAAGATAAAAATTTGATGTCGATGACCGGGAAAGTTCTGATGACCTGTGACCTGGCAAGGCGTTACGGGATAAAAGATATTGATGGTAAGCTTCCCTGATCTTTTTTTGTGTTTGTTTTGTTCCCTTGGGTCTCAAGATTTGAACTTCAGTCACTTTCTTTCTGATGTTTTGTTCGACTGTTTATTTCCAGGTCGGAGTGTAACTGATTACACCTCCCTAAAGTTCCTCCTGGCCCAGGTCCCGTACGTCTCCTGGCTCTCCGTTGTTGTGCCCTCATTCCTACGGGTGCCGCGATTTGTGCTCAACCTTGCAAATGGGCGGTTCTAAACATGTCCTACATCCCTGCTTAAATGGCAGCAATATATTGTGTTTCTACTGACTCTTATGGAGTTATTTCTAACTACACTTTACCAGCCAGCTCAGTGGTGGAGGACCAGGTTGTTGATTGCTAAAAGGTGACAAGAACACTATTATCTCCAAACACATGTAAAAGACCTAACTGGTGATTCTATAGTATACATGAAGTAGTAGACATGAAGGATGCTCTATATCATATATTTTATTATAACATTACTAATGTCAGCTGTGGGTGAAGCCACAGAATGTGAAAATGTATTATATTCATATATAATGTATTTTTAACAGCAATATTTCTACCAATATCCAGTTCAATAAAGCTGATAGATACTGATTTGACTGTGGCTAGATGATTTCTGCAATTGTTGCACTTTCCGAAAAAATATTTGATGTATGTACAGTAATTGTACAAATGTGATGTCAAAGAATAAGAATCCAAAATCAGTGTATTTGACAAACCAAGGCACAGCAGGATAATCACATTAGCAATCACTGCTGTAAAAAAGGTAAGAAAGAGTAGCATCTCCAAACATAAAAGACTATTATGGAGGATAGAACTCCATGTTGATGCATTAATATCTACACCCTATGATACCCACATATCCTATTATACAGGAGTCATTACATCTTAAAGCCCATGGCAGCTACTTCTGAGTGAAATGTAAACCATTTAGATATTATGATGCTTAAAGCTGCCCTGTGTAGATTTAGGAATAAAACTTGAACCTCTGATGTGTCAAAAGATATTAATGATAAGAATGTAATACATTATTAATACCTGTAAGGATTTTTTTCCCCTTCAAAATGCATCTTTAAACCCTCTATGACAATGTCTATATCTATGAGGAGGTGTGGATGCCAGTAGGTCTCAAAATGTGGGTCCAGGGACCCCTAGGGGTCTTTGAAGAGGTTCCAGGGGGGACCCTAGGAAAATGAGGAATGGTTTAATACCTCTATTATTTCTTGATTTTAAGTTAGGATAGAGGAATGCTTACTTTTATTAGATAGTTGTAAAGTTGTGTACAAAACCATCTAAAACAACAATA
>OOFE01011121.1:12590-23555 GCA_900323365.1 Monocentris japonica
GTAGATTACGTTTGGGTACCCCTACATCAGCCTGCTGACAGGGGTTTATTATACAGGCGCCTCCTTCCTCCAATCACCGGCCTGCTTTTCCTGGGCTGGCACACCCACCCTGCCGTCAACGCGGAGAGTCACTGGGGCCTGCTGGGTTTCCTGGTCCTCAGCTCCGCCTAGCCTCGATCTGGCCGGACAGGGGAAGCACTTCTCAGTTTCAGAACAAAAGCAACAACGGACGGACCGAGGAGGACGAAGTAACGGCGACTCAAGTTCAGAGCTCAAAGCCGCTGGTTGAAGGTTTCGGCCCCATCCATAAAACGACGCTTTCCGACGAGGAACGCCCGGCGCCTCAACTCATGCGAAAGGCGACAAAGTTGGTCGCCTCGCATCTTTGTATCCCAAACACAATCCCGTCGAGGTGCTTGATAAATAAGACAAGGGTCAAGCAGGCAGACGGTATTGTTTCCTGGTCTTTCTCAAAACTTCCAGCCATAAAAGAGGGATCGGTCTACGGAAAAACTCTGGATTTCCTTTTTGGAGTGCGCGTTTGTTTTCGCTCACGCGGATCTCGAGAATAAAAAGGTTGCGTTGGTCTTTTCGGTAAGTTAATTTTCATGTTTCACTGAAGCGTGTCTGACGGCGAAGTGCGCCTGTGCAGTCTAAAGCGTTTTAGTTAGTACGCCACAAAGAGGGACACACTGTTATTGTCGCTGGCACTGAGGACAGCTTTTTGTTACACTTTTGAACTTATTTTTACACAGCAAACCCTCGTAATATACGAAATTTTAAAAAATAAACTCGCGGGGAAAATGCTCGTGAGATTTCCCCCGCGGTAGACAATCGATCGTAAGTTAATTCAATTGAACTTGTTTATAGTTATAAGCCAATGGCTGATAAAAATGGCACGTTTTTTTGCGTGGCACCGATGGCCGAAATCACCGGCCATGGTGTAATCTACCCACTGAATGTGCAACATTGTCTCCGGTAACCTAAATATAAAGTAATCTCTAAATAAAACACTTATTTCCAAGGCACTGTTTTAGCAGTACTAGCCTGACACCTGATTCATATAATTAGCTGCGATGGAGGAGAAATAGCCATAAACACTAAGGTCCAGAAGTAGGGTGGGATCATGAATTGCTTGGATTTACTAATGCTCAGACTGACGTTTCAACTGGAATAGTTTTCAAGTGTGGACTATACTACACCTGTTGCATAACATATATGGAGCAGAAAACATTTAGTTTGTTTTTCATTGGGCATTTTTTTTTCACCAGGGGTATTTCACATTTATTTGTTTAATGTACTGTAATTCTGTTGCGTGCCTGCCTCAGTTCCCTGCCGAAGGAGTATGACTAATGCAAGCTCATTGTCTCCTCATGTAGGTTCTTTCTGTACTAGTTTGCCTTTGTGAAGAGGCTACACTTGAATCCTTTGGGACTGGGAACTTGAGGTGGAACAAAGCCAGGGCTGGGAAGGGGTGAGAAAGTAGATTGTGATGGATTTCTTATGGGACCCCCATTCCCACCCCACCCTACCCTACCCCACCCTTTACCACCACACCCCCACTCTTACAAAACAAAAGTCAGTCACCACACTTTGGTTCCAGGGGGGAGGGGAACTCAATCTGGACATAGAGTATACGACTGGTTTCACTGCGAGGTTCAGAATAAGGGGTGCAAAGATGGGGGGAGGGGGAAACAGCTGTCAGATAATTAACTTTGAGAAGAAGAGAGAATAGAAAGTTTTCAAAACATCATAGAGAGTGCTGATGGCACTTCAGCATCATTTGCGAAGTTTATGGCTTCCTCTGGAAATTAAAACATGGCAATTGAGACAAGCAAAAAGCGTCAACATTTGAAACGTCAATTCTTTTTTGTCTTTTCTAGGTAAAAGAGACCAACTTTGATATCCCAGATGGCAACGTACGGTGAATTTAACGGTAGAGCAGTGCTAGGTGTGGACATGACGGAGCCTTTTGAGGGTGAAGTGACAAAGATGGAATGTAAAAGAAAGCGCGAGGCTCAGCATGCCTCTAAGGATGTGCACCCATCTGACAGCAAAGCTGACGGCAACGCAGGCAGCACGGCTAGTTTCAGCACCAACAACAATTCTGTCGTGTGCCTGCCTCTGGTGTCGGAGGGACTGAAACTGGTGTGGACGCAGTCTGATCAGACTCGTGAACTTGACGCCATCCCAGAGCTGATTCAAGCCTTTAACTTGTTTCCGTACCCCACATCCCGTGAGGTCAACGCCTTGGCCCGGGCGTGTGCCTTGCCACTGGACAAAGTCAAGGTGTGGTTTATGGTACAAAGAATAAAATACGGCATCAGCTGGGCCTCAGAGGAGATTGAGGAGACGCGGCGGAAGCTGTCGGTACCTGAGGTTTCTGGTGACCCTACTGAAACAAAGGTGGAAGTAAAAGTGAAGAGTAAGAAGACAGGTTGTGAGGAATTGATAATTGACGACAAAGACAGTGATCAAATAGAAGGAGCTCTTTCCAGCTTGGTCACCGAAAAGAAGAAACCAAGTTGTAAGTCACCAGAGCCCTACAAACCAGCTAAACCCACTGTCCCTTGTTTCAGCTCCTGTCTCCCACCCCCTCAGGACTCGTACTACTACCGGCCCCCAGTGGACATGCCAGCAACAGTTGCCGCCGATGTCTCCCTGGACCTCTCGGATTTGTCTTCGAAACAGCGCCGTAACGGACGCTACAAAAAGTCCAAAGCTCAGCTCGCTGTCCTCCGCAGCAGCTTTCTTAGAGAGAACTGGCCCGCAGAGGCAGAACTTAGACGTTTGCAGGAAGAGACGGGGCTGAGCCGCAACGACATCCGCAAATGGTTCAGCGATAGCCGTTACCAGCTTCGGGTTGGCCGAGGAACCCTTGCAGCGGCCCAGCTCTATCCTCACCATACTGCAGCGGGAGTAAAAGATGAGCAACAACTTCAGCCTCTTCCACTTATTACTCAAAAGACTCGTCAGCAGCTCAATGGTGTAAAAATGCAGGAGGGAGCCCGTACGAATGGGATTAAAGACTCACATTTCTTTCGGACCTTTCTGTCAAACAGTCTGGAAGCGATTGGGGAAAGAGGGCTAGAAGTTGAGACAGAGGGGTGTGAGGTTGTGGAGAAGATTTCTGGTGATGAAGGCAATATTAAAGAGGAGGAACAAAGTGAAGATAAACCCTTGCAACTGACAAAGACCAGCAAGATTGAGCCAAATGTTCCACAGCAACCATCAGGTATATTGAAACCTTCCCCCTGCTCTTCCCCATCTGGCACCCCACCACCAACAGCCTCACCTAATAAACGACTTTCAGACGGCATCAGTACATCAAAGAAGTCGGCGCACTCTGCCAAAGCCAGTTCCTCACAAACGGCAGTGCGTCTCTCAGGGGCTGCCACATCCACTGCCCTCACTCCTGCTGGACGACCGCGGAAGACCAAGGAACAGTTGGGTGTGCTAAAGCAGCACTTCTTATGCTGCCAGTGGCCAAAGAGTGAAGAGTACACTGAACTTGTTAAGCTTACAGGCTTGCCCCGTGCAGATGTTATTCAGTGGTTTGGGGACACACGCTATGCTGTTAAAAATGGTCAGTTGCGCTGGGTGCAGGGGGTCCGTGACCAGTTCCTGGCTGAACTTGCTACCCAGCAAAGTAGCAGCGGTTTAACGAGTGTTAGTAGCTCCGGGGCAACCATCCGAGGCGGTGGTAGCCGCAAGCGAAAAGCTCAAGCAAACGGAACAAACGGCCAGTCAGAATCCCCCGATATCCAACCGCTGGAAGCATATCATCGTTTGACAGGGACACTACATGAAAAAGACCTTGACTCCCTATGCAAGAAATCGAGAATGAGCTACCAGCAAGTGCGAGATTGGTTTGCATCTCAGGAGAGCGGAGAGATTGACCAAGAGCCGAATGTCACTGATTGAGTTAAAGACACTGGAACCAAACATGGAGATTTGTGGAAGTTGGTGGGGTGTTCGTTCTTTCCTCTCGCGACAACTGTAGTTATTATTACTTTGGTTAGCATTGCTTTAAATGGAGCAGGTGTGCAACATCCAGTCTTCCCAGTATAAGCCCAAAGCAAGGCTTGTTTTTATATGCTGCATCTCCTGCTTATCCTAATATATTTGGACTTGAATTATGCTTATGCTGCCTATGTAAGTGCTGTAAATAGGACAGTACCGTGTACACTGGTTTACTATATTTCTAGGCTTATTGTTTCTGTTTAGATTATCTATCACTACTACAGATTTTTGTTTTAGTATGTTATTGTAGCAGTATAATCTATAACGGTTGTACTTTTGGTACTTCAGTGTAGCAGACGAGAAACTGCTCTGGGAAAATTATGACTATGATGATGAAATTGTTGACTGATCACTGTGTGTAATCATTCCTTTTACAGCCAATAATTCCTTTTCATGAAAAGCACACTGGACATCTACACTTTAAATTGGCATGTTGCACTTGGGTTTTAGAGCCTGCTGCCATTATGCTCATTAAATCCTTTTCTTTCACAAAACATTAATTCCTAACTATAGTGTCATTCTTGATCCCTTAATATTTAAACCTTTTACCATGCTGTTTCCAAAGGTATGGTCCAACCAGCAAATACTATTAGATCTAATGCTAACTCAAGTTAATGCTAGCATACTCCTGAACACTTCAGGAATATTGCTATAGTCCTAGGTTCCGTTTTAGATGCTGTGCCTAAATGTTGGATTTACACGTAGTTTGCATTGACTTGCACCATTTGACAAAAAAAAAGTAATAATTACCAATAAATCAGCATCCATTTCATTTTCCGTACAGATGACACAAGTTGCCGACCTTAGTTTGGATTTGCACTCATTGATTCAGTCCATATCAGTATTTTTGCATCTCTGCCTTGATTTTTAGTCTTTGCAGATATGGGGGGGTGAAGGAATGGTTATGGTTGTAATAACTTCATCTACTGTAGATGAAATAGTAGTAGCGGAGGAACCTGACCTAGGTTTGAGGATAAGTGTATAATCTAGACAAAGTTTGGTGATTATGGTGAGAGCCCATATGTAAACCAAGCACAAAGGGTTTGATCAAACAATCCAAAGCAAAATTAATATACTGTTTATATCAACTCAGATGATCAAATTAAAGCACAAATGTGTCACGTTCAGGTATGTCAGTACATGTATTTAATAAAATTATTTCTACATTGCTGTTTGTTTTTTTTATTAGCCATGAAAACGTAATGCAATTATCCTGTTGTATGAAGTCCAAAAGACTTCAATGTCTTCCTTTGCCTCAGTTGTGAATCTCTTTACAGTAGTTGTTCTAAACCCAGCAATTTATTTCTTATTTGTAAAAAGAAAAAAAAGAAGAAAGAAAGATGGCACTCGTTGTATGTTACTCTGTCTAATTTGCACAATTGTGTCACTGGAAACCAGTAAAAGATTTGCCTTTATAATCATGTGCAAGCGATTTCTTTGTGTGCTTTAAACTGATCCATGTTGATTCAAAGTCAAATCCATTAACAGTTGAACATTGATTAATGCAAATATTGATTGTTGTAAGCAAAAGGCTAATGACTCAAATTATTCTACAGAAACTGTTTAGAAATGTCCAAACTGCTGCCAAACATCTAGTGGTAGAAGGAGGAAATGGCATCACATCCATTCAAAGGCTTTGTTCAAACTTGAATCATACAGCAGTTTAATTGCTCAACGTGTAAAAACTTGCAACAAGAAATATATACACCCATTTAGGCAAAATTGATACAGACCACCTTAATAACAGTGCGGGACAAAGTAGTATGTGAACTGTTTCTGGGAGAAAACTTGAATCAAGGTTTTGTTTTCCCACAAAAGGCTTGACAGCCCTGGTGAGTTTCATCTAAGGCCAATGACTCCTAAATGAGAAATTTGTCTCCAGAATTGTTAGTGGCCATTTCTTAAAGGCCTGGGTGACTGGGTGAACTGGAACTGGAAGACGTTAGGAGTCTCATGCTGAGTCCTGAGAATGAGGGAAATGGACTGACTCAGCAATTACACAAGAATCACCAGTACAGCGTGCAAGTAAAATAAAATGGTTTATGGTGACGGTACTGGGAAAGTATCTCTTACCTGGTTGGAGTGCTAAAGGACGAGGGTGTTCCTTTTAAAAATAAGGGAGCAACACGATTTTGATTCATGATGGAGTGCATTTCCTTTCAGAGTTCATTAAATACAATGTAGCCACAGTTTAATTGCCTAAGTTATTTTTAAAGCAACAAAAAGTGATTGCAACTACACTTACTGAGACCATGAAGAGAACTATGGCTGGAAATAGGGGTAGCTGGTCCAGATAGAGTCTGAGGAGAACACACACAAGACGGCAAATATTGAATTCATTCATTATAAAACACAAGTTACAACTATTCCAAAATGCTATGTACCCATTACCTGAAGTTCAGCACTTAATATGTTTAACATATAGAGGGTCCAGTCTATGAACGTGTAATTGTTTTGTCAACGATGGACTTAAGAAGTAATTGTTTTATTTGCTGTCAATCCTTTTTTAAGTATATAAGTCATTTTTTTGCAAGTGGTGGATATCTCACTGTGAAAACAAACTCGTCAAATACAGTTCCCACATCTTTAAAATTCAGTTAGGTCTGAAAATAAAAGATGTAGCCAGTGTAACTAGGAGGCTTACTGTGAGGGAGAGTCTCGGACCTCTGTCTCTGGCCCTCCCCTGGCATTCAGCTGAGCCTGGGTGACTGAGGCATAGACACCATGTTAAAAATAGTCTGATTTATTAGTTGAAAATCATTGTTTTGATAAAGTGTAAAGATGTGATGATGCAGCAAACAAAGAACTAAATCCATTTGAACTTTGCAGTACATATACCTTATATTTCGTGAACGAGGTGTGACTGGGGAATGACAACATGCACGTAAGTTTACAAGCCACGTTAACTTGAATCAAAGGATATTAAATGGATCATCCATATTTATAAAAAAAATGCACCTGGGGAGGTGACAGCCACAGGGAGTGACATCCTTTGAGCACTATGTTTGAGGGAAACAATTTCAAATCGGTTGTTTCATTGATTCTAATGTTAATACTGGAAAGTTCGTTATGAAGCAGGGTAGTACTGAAATGTAAGTTGGCCTTTACCCGTTTGTTTGGAATTGTCCTGGTGAAACCTGTGGTGGAGCAGGAAGTGTGCAGGTCAAATCAGATATCCAATGTTTTATCTTGACATTGGCATTTTAGGCAGTAACAACCATTTGTAATCAGCCTCTTGCAACACTTACCCTCCTCTGAGAAAGGGGCTTTTTTAATTCAGCATTCTCTCTTTTCAGCTCTGAAAGCTGTCTACCGAAAACAGAAGCGAGGAGAATAATAGCTTTGCAATGTGGCATAATGCACACACAGGGGCAGAGGAACGACGAGGACTACTGAAATGTCACCTGTAACCCTGCTCAGTGACCTCCTTCAGACGCCTTTCCAACTCCACAGATTTATGTTTGAAGTAGGCCGTGACTCTCTCCTTCTGTGTCCGCTGAAAAAGTGCAATCTGTGGGTGATGAAGGCCTCACTGTTAGACGCACATTCAGTGGAAATAAGTCTGGGTCGATAAGAAATCATCTTTGGCTAATGGACAATAACTCAGGTCCCCAGAGGATCTTATGACACTGTGATGCTGAGGTGTTTTTAATGTTAAATGTTAAAATATCACTGAAGCAATCTATTGTAGATTGATTGATTAACTGACTGATTAATTGATTGAAGTTTCACATAAGTAGTACAGCAATTATTAAAAAGGTGGTGCAGGAAGAGAGCGTGGAGTGACTGCTGGAAGGAAGAAGCACATACCTGTGCTATGTGCTCCAGCCGTGACTGCATGAGCATCAAAGGATCCTTGAAAAACACTTTTTCCTGAGGCTTCATCTAAAACAGAGATTTGATATAATCTGTTGACTGTGTAAAAGGAGAGGGGCATTCTCTGTTGGCGGCGTTATAACCTCCAGTGAATATGCTACAAACAGACCAACCTTATCTGTAATGGGCAGATAATTGCAACTGGCTCCACATATGTTGCACTGTTCTATGAGAAAAGGCAAAATAACAATAGGCATTCGTTCACATTGAAGCATTTGCTCACATTGTGTCACATAAAAATTAATGTCATGGCAAGCAAAGCAGGCAGAATATAACTGTCATACTAGGGTTGATGCATCCTTCACAGCAGATATGGCCACAGCTGGATACAGCAAAATTCTGCCCTTTCCTCCTGAAGCAGCGGTTACAGTGGAACCAGTCCATTTTCACTGCTTCTTTCTTCCTAGCCTGGAATCAGGTATTAGGTGAGTTAAGTCAGCTGAATAAACCAATTAAGCTCTAGTGTTCTACACAAATCTCATTAGGTCACGTAAATATTTTGCATGGTTTCTTTCCATATGGATTCTGGATGAGTTTCAATACTAAGCTTTTCCTTGCTTGCATTGGGACTTCTGAATGACCCTCATCCCCGCGCAAAGCCAACCATAACTTTAACTTTAACCATAACTTAGCTTAACTTAGGTACAACTGAAAGCCAGGGTACCCATCTCTCTCACACTCTGTTACACACACACACAGAAACAGAAATATAGAAACAGACGCACACACACTCACAGAGCTAGAAGTTCAGAAGTTTAGGCTACCCGTTAGCTCCAAAATGCTAACGTTAGCTAACGTGTTTGTTAGCTGTAATGGGGAAGAAGTAGCTACACGGTTCGGATAAGTTACAGATAATTAGCAGGTAAGAAACAGACACAAACGTGTCTTGGCACGGTGGCCAGTAGCCACCGTAGCCAGTGTGTGTGTCTTGTTACCGTTATCTTACGAACAGTACCTGTTGCCCTGCTCAGAAGGTGCTGTGGTTGTGGTGTGCCCGAGAGTGGCAGGACTAGTGAGGCTCGGTCAGTGTATTAATACATCAACACACCCACTGTTCATTATAGCATAGTTGGTAGCCCCTCTGTTGTAGGATGGAGTAAAACTGATCACATAAGTCATTTAAATCGTGTACCAACCTTTATTATTATATTATTATTATAAACGAGTTCATGTGCACTGTATTATTGATTAATAAAACAATAACATTAAATGTGTAATTCCGTTATTCTGTCTTTAAAAGGTATATGAAAAAATGTTATAAAAGGATTTTCAAAAAGGCATTGAAAAAAACATTAGTAATGTTCTTTCCTATTCACTTTCCACAATTTAGTTATCCAGTGCCATCCTTTGCCTTTTACACTCTCTGCTTGGGCCACACTGTATTATTAGGGGACTCTTTTTAATTAAAAACATGCAGTCACTGTTCCAAGCTACAAATAAAGTCCAACCTACAATGAAGCTCTCCTTGGCCAGCTGATACACTCTGTCTGCAGTCAGTAGGCTGTATCATGCTGCTAATTCTAGCAAGCTAGCACAATGTCAGGGACGGGGATCCCTCAACTTTAATCTGGTCTGGCAGACGAGATGGAAGACAACCTGACCATGTGCCATCACAATCCTCCTTCAACCCATCAAATAGGCCTGGAGTAAATCCAGTGGACAGTAAAAGCTATTTTAGCCATTAGCCAGGGGTTAACTTTAGCTTACCACGAGCAATTAGTTCATGAGCTGCCTAGCCACTACTAGCATACTGAACAAAGAACCATCAATAAGATCATCTCTTTCTGACTTACAATGTCCAAAATTAATATTCCTGCTAAGGAGTTTTGAGGAAAAGGGATTTGTTCAGTATGCTAGTCATAGTTTGATAGCCCACAAGCTAATGACTGGTGGTAAACTAAAGTTAACCTCTTCATACTGTACTGGATTGACAGTTTCAGATGGACTAAAGAACAGAACATACTTAGTTTCAGATGGACTAAAGAACATCTTATCTGTCCTTTGTGTTCTTTTGTTTTGGAATCGTACTTCAGCAGTTAGATATAACCATTACACACAATATGAAGGACACAAGAATGTATATTGAGAAAGATCTCATTTGTTTCATAATAAAGACCTATCTTATTTTTGTTTAATAATTCAAGTGTGGTGAAGTGTAAATGCACAAATTGTGAAATGGAAAAATGAATAGAAAAATGCATCAGTAGATGGAATAACAAAAAATAAAGATAATAAAATGGAATTGACACTTGATGAAATGTGAATTGAATCACTTAAATTATATAAATTCATGCAAATGGGCACAACACAAATTAATCCCTTACAAAAGACTAAACACTCAAAACATTGTTTCTTACTCTTACTTCCAACAGTCTCTTGGCCCTAGCTAGGCTGATCCTTCCCAGCACCCTCTTCAAAGCAGTTGTTTCATAGTCAGGTAAGAATTGAAAAACATCATGTGCACCTGGTCTATATCACGGCCTAACTTTTGTATTAGATCCACATTAGAACTGTAGGTTAGTCATTAATCCTCGATTGTCTGTGGGAAGTGACAAATGCAAGATCGGTGAGGCTGTAGTTCAAGTAGTATCCAAAGGATTTCTCTGCTAGTGTCTGTATACTGCAGTTTTTAAAAGCAGAAGGAATGAACTAAACAGGCATTTGCGCAATAAGGCACCAGCTTGGCATCTGGAGCGCATTGGAAAAATTTATTGGTTGAGGTAAGAATGGAATACAGCTACGCAAAGAGTTTGTCGTGCTAGAGACCAGACAGAGAGAACCAAGTGGCAGCCCTGATCGAAGTAACTCAAGCTGTAGTGCAGCCTGATTAAAGCTATAAGCTACGTGGAATTTACCATGTAAAGCTGTAAACTCTGCCCTTATGCACTGTTTACTCTTTCCTCAATCCAATCCTGGCACCATTTGAGGTATCTTGTAGTTGAAAGGGTAAATTCCTGTACGGTCTACAATGATCTAGCCATCCAAACGATGCAGCATCAGAGGCATTACAATTAATGAGCTAAGTAATTTTCAGTTTGTTGTGGGACATTTAAGATATACCATCTC